>JAKOGI010004784.1:0-20755 GCA_029747015.1 Carnegiea gigantea | reverse complement strand
TATATATATATATATATATATTTAACCATTCATGTGAGCTTGACTTGAAATGGACGTCTAATGTGTTAGGTTAAACTGACTAAGCATGAGATGTTTCACTATTCAGGCTATTATGGTCATTTGAACATAATGCGATTCAATCGTTCTATTAAGCATCCTTATTTATATCTTTAAAGCTTAACATGAATCGAATCTCTATTTAGGCATAAAACGATTCACCGTTTAGGCTAATTTGGTCATTTATGCTTAACACGACTCTAAACTTTCATTGATCACATCCATGTTGCCATTCGAATCCGTTAAGGTCACTTAGACATGATACGGGTCTAAACATTCATTACTTGCATCGAAATTACTATTCAAACCTATTTAGGCCTTTTGAGCATAACGGGTCTCATGGTGTTCGTTTATTATGTCGCGGCTATCATTAAACCCTTTCTAGGTCATTAAGACGTAATAAACCTTGGGCAATCCTTTGTCGTGTCATTCACTTATTGAGCCAACCCTTCAAACATGCGTTACCTAAATATATTAAATTTGATCCAAACCATACATAGTTTACTTCGAACGAAACTTTCAGGTACGTATTAACTAAATGTACTAAAGTCGATTCTAAACATTCATATTTCGTTTCGAAACTATTAATTAGGCATGAGTTAATTATACGTGCTTGAGACGATTATAAACATGTATAGCTCATTTCAATCTAAATCTTCAGGCATGGGTTACTATATGCATTCGAATTAACGCTAAACATATATAATTCGTTTCGAATTAAAAACTTAGGCATGAATTAACTATATTGATTCGAATCGAGGCTAAACATATGTACATCACTTCGAATTAACATTTCAGGCATAACTTACATTACTTGATTTGAATTGAAGGTAAACATATATAAATCACCTAGAATTAACATTTCAAGCATAATTTACGTATGTTGATTCGAATCTACGCTAAAGACGTTTAAATTACTCTGAATTAATATTTCAAGCATGATTCACATTCATTGATTCGAATCGACGCTAAACACATTTAAATTACTTCGAATTAACGTTTCAAGCGTGGTTCATCGAAATTGATTCGAATTGATGCTAAACACACATAATTCGTATCAATTTACAATCTCAGGCATAAATCAACCAAATGAATCGAACCTAAACATGAATAGCTCACTTCTTGACACTTCTAATGAATTTAACGAACCCTAACTTGACATGCAACATCAATCTGCCGAAAAACATTTTTGAAAATAGTAATAGCTTAGGAGGCGAGAAACACCCACCTGGACTCTAAGCTAGGGATTCGTTCGAGGGGTTTTAGGCTCGGCTTTCAGCGCCGGAAAGACCCGATTCTCTGACCCTTGCTCACCGATGCACGAACCAACCCAATCCACGCTTAACCCACGCGCAAACAGACCAAATTCGACTCATTTTTGCAGCCCAGCTTGAAGAGCCTTGCCCGATCTGGTTTCTGCCCTCCCGTGTCGCTACTGCTGGTGGTTGCCGGAGTCAAGCTCAACCGCCACCTGGTCGTCGTCCTCGGTCGCGATGGTCGCTGGCAGCAGGCCGCGGTTCGTTGAACCCCTTTCACTCCCTCACTCTATCACTCAAACTCTCTCTCTTTCTCCGTTGTGGCGTCGCGGGGCAGCGCCGGGGGTCGCACCAGGCACGACGGTGGCCGGCCACCAGCCGCCGACGTTCCCCGACCCTCCACTCTCTCTCGGTCCGCCCCCCTCTCTCTCTGGTGGCAGCAAGTTCGCGAGAGTTGGGGTTTGAGGAACCCCCCTTGCTCGTGCCGTTCTCTGCTGAAGAAGAAAGGGGCTTCAGCCCCCTTATGTTTTTTTGTTTTTTTTTTTTGACTCAAGCTGATCAGTGATTGGCATCGCTAGTCTAGTTCGTATCCCGAACTCTAAACCCGAATTACTAATATGGCCTTCTATCGACTATTCGTCCCCAAATACGTCAAGGTTCAATTTCACAAACTTCAAAACTATTTCTAATGTTAACAACTTAATCGCATTCGGGAAACGACTAAATGAATCGAATAACGACTAAATCAAACTATTGATATAATTTAACAGCATAAATAGCACGAATTAACTTTAAAATCAACAATAGTGTTAATAATTCTTTTTAATAAAATTATCACTCACATAACCACATTTGACAATAATTTAACTCATAAAGTTAATAAAAATACGAATTTATAACGTAAAAAAAGTAATACAGTTAGCTTAATAGAAAACAAAGAATGCGGGTGTTACATTCTTCCCCCCTTAAAAGAATTTCGTCCTCGAAATTCTAAATCTAAGTTCAGTCTTTCCTAGAATGTATGCATATAACTAGGATTTACGCGGTAGGTTTCCAAAAGGTCTCATTTTGAAGACATTACTTCTTTTAAATCGAACAAAAATGGCTTATGGTATCCAGTCTCCTCCTCGCCAATCCTCTTCAAGCGTCTACTCACTCTATTTAGGCGCCAAGGGCAATTCACATCGAAGAGGGGCAAATGAGTTGGTGTGGAAAACCATATCGAGTTTGTTTTCAAAATGAAACATAGATTTTCGAAAATCTAGACTCAGTTCACATGGCAAGCAATACTTCTGTGCATATGCATCTATAAGTGGGCATCTAAAGGTATGGCAACTGGGATAATGACATCTTAAAGTCATACACTAGCAGTCTTATTCTAAAACATGCATTCAAGTCACTTTTGGGACCACAATGATTAACATAGAGACTACTACTATGACACATTTAGAATAATAAAATGTCACATAGCACCACATAGTACCATTTAAGCATAATGGAATTGCATAGTATTAGCAATCCAATATTCTTAAGCTTAGGAGTCTCGGGGAGCATGAACGCGTCTAAAACATACATAGAAAACAATTTACAAAAGAAAAACATATGCACCAACATTCCGATGTCTGTACATCAATCCCAACTAACCTTTAGGCCTTTTCATTCACGACAACTTATTCAAGACATGTCAGGTTCGTATGAAGGCAGTTAACTTAGACAGGTTCATTTAAAGGCATAAGGATATTGAGTCGTTCTAAAGTCAAATCAATTGGTCAGGAAGCTATCACATCGCACCTAAGCAGTAAACACATCATGTTGCATCACATTGACAATGAAGGGACTCAAAGTAACACTTGAATTCACGTTGACGTCACGGGGGGGTTAATAATGGAGCACCGAAGATCAAAAATCATGAATCAACATAAATTAGCGTATCATGTCGATAAGAATAACTTTGAAATGGAATGCTAAGGCATAATGTAAGTCGATGGTTTTGATGGTGGGGAGACTTTCCCTAAGGTCTCTACTTGGAACCGATTGTCTCTTCAGTCATGGATTCATACAAATGAAGGGTTATGCTCATTCAATACATTAATGTTTGATTCATTGCAAGAATATGTGAGTGCGAGCTTCTAAGGACATCTCATCATGCTCTAGATATGTGTGTACAGTTATTCAGTTATAACATAGAACCAAAGAGTTCATCGGATGTAAATGATGACTCTAAGGTCATACCATGCTGCGAATCACGAGAGTTAGATCGTTTGGATAGCTAGATCACATGCCAAATCCAACTCAAGTCAAGCAAACACCAAGGTATGCACTTACTAAGCCAATCATTCACAAGACGCTTGAATAACCATGCATAATGGATGTGAATATCAATATATATGATGACATGACCCTGAGTGCTCTACTATGCTACTTTCTTACACATGAGATACATATTTCTATAGGCATGTACATGTAAATGTAGCTATATTGTCATCTAATCATGCATTACATACATCGAGTTCAACTAGTCCAACTATAACACGAGGGAACGGTATTGATGGGCTATAAATGATGATCCAAGAGTCATAGTGTGAAACTAACTACATAAATCAAATCGTTCTAACTAATGCAGTCACATGTTCAATCAAATTCAAGCCAAGCAATTAAAAAAAAAACTCACGTTGTTGGCATTTGATCACAAACATGTCGATGGCTCCATACGACAATCCTATCTATATATATTCTTATGGTCTTACACAGCACATGACACCATAATAAAGCTTTAAGACATGCGGACCGTCATGTTATCACATAGAAAGAACACCTAGACGTGTAGGTATGAGTGCAATCCCCCCCTTTGCAGCCTATGGTCAACGGCATGCTCTAACCCCATCCAATTTAGGAAAGATTAGTGTTGAGTGGCCAGAATTGTGTGAGTATGGCTGACATCAATGGCCTCACAGGCGCACGTTCAGGTCTTACGAGGTACATCTATCTTACAGGTGATCGTTTACTATGTATAATTCCAAAGTCTGCCAGGTTCTTTCTCCCTTATGCTTTCTAGGTATATCAGGGTTCGTTCGGGCCAAAACATTGTCACCCCTTTCACGAATAACAATCCATATAATAAAAAGAATAGATAATGCATGGTTTAGGCAATAATGGCAAAGGAGGAGAACGATAGGTACACTTATGTAATGTTCAACGAGCTCCTACCACTAGCACATAGTATTTCAAGCATACGTACAAAGGTAGCATCTAATATACTCATGGAATTCGGCGTTCAAAAGGAAAGAGGGAAGATATCATTTAGTAGGATCACCAATTATAGCAAGCGATCTCGACACGTATAGTACAATGGCATGTACTTGGACGCCTAAGCTCGTTCATCATAGCTAAAGAGTGTAAAGTAAAACTTGACTCGACAACGAAAAGATATCAACGTTTCGAAACTTCGGATTTCAAAGGTGAAATTAGCTGATCTGTTTTGAACTTCTTCCCTACCAACCTTTGAGTACGTCTACTCACTCCATTATGGAGCCCGAGGAGAAAATCGTACTTCAGGGGCAAAGACGAGCTTAGAAAAGAATTTTCAATCACTTGAGTCTAATTGACGTGCTTTAACTATCGATTGCCTTAATAGAGCGCACGGAGAAAACATTTATCATTCAAAACATCACTTAGCTCACACGATATAAGTGAATTGGACTCACTTCCTGTCACACGGCTCACATGCATCCGATTGGCTCAACCAGATCACCTAAAAGTCAATCACTGAAGTCAATTAGCATATTAGGAACATATTACACCAATGAAGTATTCACAATGCCACTTGAAGGTGTGGGGAGAGCTATTTGGCTCTTATACTAACACACAACTCGCCATTTTTATTCAAATGACCTTCTCGAACCATACATAACTACTTAAGCACAGCAACGATCATACAAAGTTCACATTTGCACACAAGCAAAGCATATGTCACATAACCACAGAGTGTTCCTAGGCGACTATATGAAATGCAAGACTTAGGTCGTGGCCTATGGTCGCAGGACCTTTGCTCTGATACCATCAATTATAACACCACCAGCCCCTAGGGCCGAAAGCGTTACGTTTTCTTAACTTTCTACCTAAATTCTGGGATGAAACGGACAGAGTTTCCCCTAAAAACGGACCGTTTCCAGGCTAAAAGCCTTATAAAAAGTCCCTATAATCAACAGAAGCGCAAAACATTAAAAGAAGCTCAACGGCCACACGCCCGCGTTCATAACTCAACGAGCCACTCGGTCGGAGTACACCAACCAGATTAAATCATGAATAAAGAAGAAATGGAAGATACAACTCAACGGTTCACACAACCGGAGTATTGGGGTTTCCATCCGAAAACATAACTAACTTTAACCAAAAGACATATAACTGACTCGATGGTTGGCTCATAAGGCCGTACAGAGCGAGTCATAATCCATACGCATTAAATGAACTTAGAATACCTGTTTACAACCATTTCAAACTGAGAATACATAACGTGACTTCATTAAACATGTAAGATCCCCTCAAATGAGTACAAATAACATCTTACAAGCATGAACAGATTCCATCTTGACATAACTGATTCAACTTTTTCCTGTTATAAAGAGACCTGGGGAAAGGGGGGAAAGAGTAGTGGGATGAGCAACCACATGCTCAGTGAGTGTTCCCCAACCCCCCTAAAACCAAAACCATTACAGGCAATAATATCTTTACTAGGCATATAGCACGTATCCATACTTTACTATCATATTAGGCATTCATGAAATTCTTATGGAAACATCTTTACGCATTCAAACTTCACTTTAGGTACTCAAACTCATTTCTAGGTCTCCAAATGACCAAACTTCTTTACTACTAGGCAGTCAAACACTTGAACAAGGGACGAGGCTAAGCACAGAAACTTTCTTTTTCATAAACATAACTTCTTTGCATTCTATTCCAACTATGCATGAAACCCTATTCATATGATGTGCACATAAGGTTATTTCTTTTCAGAATCATACTCTTCTTGGCATTTCATTCATATGGTATGCATAAGATACACACATTTCAAGTCTCAATCAATTCTCATTCGTAGGATATGAATGAAATATGCTCATAAGACTTACTTCTCATATTCGTATCTTCTTAGATCTCATTCATAAGTTAAACTTAGAACATGCACACGTCATACACAGGAAGCTTTCTTTCTTTTACTGAAAACACTTCATTTAGCCTCTTGAGGCTCATAAAAACTCTTCTCTTAGCTTTTTGAGGCTCATATTCTTTTGAAGAATCTCTTTCATCTTGGTCTCTTAATGACCCTTAAAACCTTCTTTCTGAAATACTTAAAAAGGCGAAACGCCAACTGCTTTTCTTATTTATTAAAAACTTACTCATAGCATATAAACATCTTATTGTGTTGGCTAAGTGAGATTATAACTCACAACTTACGTTATCCCCGGGGTATACGTACTTAACTTTTGGTCAAAACGCGTTTTAGTAGAGCAACTCTCACCTCGATATTGTCCTCTGCTGGGCAACAGCTCACACCAGGATAATCATATCCTAAGTCCAGTTCCCCTCAAGGTTTTCTTATGCGTCACACATCGTAATTTATCTGGCGAACAGCTCACACCAAGATAATTCATATCTTGAGCCCAATTCCCTGGAACAGCTCACACCAAGATACCTTGTATCTTGAGTCCAGTTCCTAACTTGTCTTTAGGGGGGGAAACAGCTCACGCCAAGATAATTCATATCTTGCGTCCAGTTTCCAGGAACAGCTCACACCAAGATACCTCGTATCTTGAGTCCAGTTCCTAACTTACTTATCTCAGGGGGAAACAGCTCCCGCCCTTTTTGCGTCCAGTTTCCGCCCTCTGGCCAACTTCTCAGCACACTTTTAGTCTTTAAGGACATATTTCATTTCTCGGTTTCAAATGCTTACTCGTTGAATACTCGCTTTTTAAACAAAACGACCATAATCTTTCTAAATACTTGTAGGTCACCTCGTTTTTAATTTAAAAACTTCTTATAAACGTACTAACTCGTAAAACAACTTTACTTTTAACTTTAAAAGTTTCTTATAAACGTAATACGTCTACTGATTCGTAAAACGACTTCATTTCTAACTTAAAAGCTTTCGAAATCATGAAAACATACATTTAGCAATCCTTCTTAAACATATTAGAATTCGAAAACTATTCACTTAATGGCATGTAGCACATTGAGGGAAAAACGGGGGTTCACATGTATCACATTCAAGCACTTCATAATCAATTCAGCACAATGAGCCACACATGGCCTCGCAATCCACCCGATTGCGGTTAATTCACAACCCCGGCTCCCTCCTCACAAGCACCGTACCACAAGAACCTCGAACTACTCAAAGTTCTTCCTCAAACCATCCAACTACCATCTTGGTTTCAATTGCATAATCTAGCATCCTAGTCATCATGATATACTGGAAAGCGATACGTAACTTACGCAACTTACCAATGCCGGATTTACCAATTAAATAACTAGCGATTATCGAAGCGCTGCAGCAAACAGTTATAACTGTGCACATGTATATACATATATATATACATTTAAGCATTCATGCGAGCTTGACTTGAAATGGATGTCTAATGTGTTAGGTTAAACTGACTAAGTATGAGGCGTTTCACTATTCAGGCTATTATGGTCATTTGAACATAATGCGATTCAATCGTTCTATTAAGCATGCTTATTTATATCTTTAAAGCTTAACATGAATTGAATCTCTATTTAGGCATAAAACGATTCACCGTTTAGGCTAATTTGGTCATTTATGCATAACACGACTCTAAACTTTTATTGATCATATCCATGTTGCCATTCGAATCCATTAAGGTCACTTAGACATGATACGAGTCTAAACATTCATCACTTGCATCGAAATTACTATTCAAACCTATTTAGGCCTTTTGAGCATAACGGGTCTCATGGTGCTCGTTTATTATGTCGAGGTTATCATTAAACCCTTTCTTGGTCATTAAGACGTAATAAACCTTAGGCAATCCCTTGTCGTGTCATTCACTTATTGAGCCAACCCTTCAAACATGCGTTAGCTGAATATATTAAATTTGATCCTAAACATGCATAGTTTACTTTGAACCAAACTTTCAAGTACGTATTAACTAAATGTACTAAAGTCGATTCTAAACATTCATATTTCGTTTCGAAACTATTAATTAGGCATGAGTTAATTATGCGTGCCTGAGACGAGCATAAACATGTATAGCTCACTTCAATCTAAATCTTCGGGCATGGGTTACTATATGCATTCGAATTAACGCTAAACATATATAATTCGTTTCGAATTAAAACCTTAGGCATGAATTAACTTTATTGATTCGAATCGAAGCCAAACATATGTACATCACTTCGAATTAACATTTCAGGCATAACTTACATTACTTGATTTGAATTGAAGCTAAACATATATAAGTCACCTGGAATTAACATTTCAGGCATAATTTACGTCCATTGATTCGAATCGACGCTAAACACGTTTAACTTACTTCGAATTAACATTTCAAGCATGATTTACATTCATTGATTCGAATCGACGCTAAACACATCTAAATTACTTCGAATTAACGTTTCAAGCATGATTCACCTAAATTGATTCGAATTGAAGCTAAACACACATAATTCGTATCGATGTACAATCTCACGTATAAATCAACCAAATGAATCGCACCTAAACATGAATAGATCACTTCTTGACATTTCTAATGAATTTAACAAACCCTAACTTGACATGCAACATCAATCTGCCGAAAAACATTTTTGAAAATAGTAATAGCTTAGGAGGTGAGAAACACCCACCTGGATTCCAAGCTAGGGATTCGTTCAAAGGGTTTTAGGCTCAGCTTTGAGCGCTGGGAAGACCCGATTCCCCGACCCTTGCTCACCGACGCACGAACCAACCCAATCCACGCTTAACCCACGCGAAAACAGACCAAATTCGACCCATTTTTGCAGCCCAGTTCGAAGAGCCTTGCCCGATCTGGTTTCTGCCCTCCCGTGTTGCTACTGCTGGTGGTCGCCGAAGTCAGGCTCAACCGCCACTTGGTCGTCGTCCTCGGTCACGACGGTCGCTGGCAACAGGCCGCGGTTCATTGAACCCCTTTCACTCCCTCACTCTATCACTCAAACTCCTCTCTCTTTCTCCGTTATGGCGTCGCGGGGCAGCGCCAGGGGTCACACCAGGCACGACAGTGGCCGACCGCCAGCCGCTGGCGTTCGCCGACCCTCTACTCTCTCTCGGCCCGCCCCCCTCTCTCTCTGGTGGTGGCAGGTTCGTGAGGGTTGGGGTTTTAGGAACCCCCCCTTGCTCGAGCCGTTCTCTGCTGAAGAAGAAAGGGGCTTCGGCCCCTTTTTTTTTTTTTTACTCAAGCTGATTAGTGATTGGCATCGCTAGTCTAGTTCGTATCCCGAGCTCTAAACGCGAATCACTAATACGACCTTCTATCGACTATTCGTTCCCAAATACGTTAAGGTTCGATTTCACAAACTTCAAAACCATTTCTAATGTTAACAACTTAATCACATTCGGGAAACGACTAAATGAATCGAATAACGACTGAATTAAACTATTGATATAATTTAACAGCATAAATGGCACGAATTAACTTTAAAATCAACAATAGTGTTAATAATTTTTTTAATATAATTATCACTCACATAAGCCCATCTGACAATAATTTAACTCATAAAGTTAATAAAAATATGAATTTATAATGTAAAAAAAGTAATACAGTTAGCTTAATAGAAAACAAAGAATGCGGCTGTTACATTACCAATGCTGGACTTACCAATTAAACAACTAACAATTAGCAGAGCACTGCAACCAACGGTTATAACCATGCATATATATATATACATATATATATATATAACTATAATATAATATAATATATATATATAATATATATTATATATATATATATATATATACATATATATATATATATATATATATATATATATACACATATAAATATATATATTATAATATATATAATATATATATACACATTATAATACATATATATATATATATATATTATATATATATATATATATTATATATATATATGTATATATATACACATGCATACATACATATACATATAAGCATTCATATGAACTTAACTTGAAACGGATGTCTAATATGTTAGATTAGACTAACTAAGTGTGAAACATGATTGCATTCATGTATGGCCATTAGGGGACGTAAACATGCTAAGTTCATCATCCAAATGCCATGTCTAAGGCTATTGTATTAGCATAATTCAACTGAATAGACAAGTGTTGATTCGGGCATTCATTCATTAACTCTAAGTTACATTTAGCCTGCTACGTCATTTAAGCATATTACGTTTCGCCGCATTCGTCTATCACACCATGGTTACTAAGCCGGCCTAATTATGTCATTCAAGCTTAACATGAGTCTAGTCTCTATTTAAGCATGAAACGATTCACTATTTAGACCAATATGGTCATTTAGACATAATACGATTCAAACGTTTTACTAAGCATGCTTATTTATGCCATTTAAGCTTAACATGAATCGAATCTCTATTTAAGCACAAAACGATTCACTTATTTAGGCTAATTTAGTCATCTGGGCATAATACGATTCTAAGCTTTCGTTCATCATATCAATCTTACTATTCGAACCCATTTAGGTCATTTAGACATGATACGCTTTTAGGCATTCGTTTACCATATCAATGTTACTATTCGAGTTGACCTTTCAAACATGCATTAACTAAATATACTAAACTTGATTCTAAACATGCATCGCTTACTTTAAACCGAACTTTCAGGCACGTGTTAACTGAATGTACTAAAATTGATTCTAAGCATTCATATTTCGTTTGGAAGCTATTAATTAGGCATGAGCTAACTAAACATGCTTGAATCGATTACAAACAGGCATAATTCATTTCGAAGCCATTTTTCAAGCATGAACTAACTGAGCTAACATGCATCGATTCGAAGCGTCACTCATTGTCTCGACATTACATTTCAAGCCTATTTAAGTCATTTTAACATAATACGATTCAAGTTGCTTTCAAGCAGCGATTTTGCACATAAATCGATTCGAGCCAACTCAGGTATAACTAAAACACAGCTACAGGCCATAAATGGATTCCATACTTTTCTAAGCTAAAATTAAAAACTGATTCGAGATATACATAGCTAACGGCAGCAAGTGACATTCTAGGCATACAATCCGGCTGGCCATAAACGGGTATGAAATCATTGGGCAACACATTTTCATTCAATTCTTGACATTTCTAACTACTTTAGCTAACTCTAATCTGATATGCAACATCAATCTGCCGAAAACGTTTTTGGAAATAATAATAGCTTAGGAGGGGAGAAACACTTACCTGAAATTGCTTAATTTCGAATTCAAACAGCGGTGGTTGAAGGCGCTAACCAACTGGACCCGAATCCTAGCTAGCAAGCTTGAGAATCCCGAACCCTAGCTTCCAATTTGGTGGCATTTCTGGTTGATTTAGGCCCAAATTCGGCCCCCAATTTATAGAAGAGGTCGTGTGCGGTGTGGGTTGCCAGATTCCGGCGTGTGGGTAGTGGCTTTCGGGTGGTGGACGCGTGGTTTTCCTGGGTTTGTTTGGTCGTGCGAAGTGGGAGAAGAAGAATGGAGTGGTGGACGGTCGGTGACGCGTGGGTAGGGGACCAGTGGTCTCTGCTCACCGACGGCGCGTAGCGAATGGCGGTAACGCCAGATGCCGGCTAGTGGTTGCCGGTGAGAGGGAGAGAGAGAGCGAGCGTTAGAGGGGGGAGAGGGGAGGTGGTGTCGGGGGTCTCGGGTTTTCTTATACCCGACTTGGCCCCCTTTTCTTATTTCCTTTTCCATTTTTTTTGGTTCAAACAATATAATTCAGCTAAGTTTCAGACCCAAACTCATTAGCGATTTGACTAAACTCGAGTTGAAGCATCCCACAACTACAATTTCTATCTAGAGTTCGGGAATCGACTAAATAAAACGAAAACGATTTTAAAAGCTCGGGTTAGCATCGATTCAATAATTTTGTAAATAAGTAACGTCAATAATGACATAAATCATATAGTGGTTCCTTTTAATGAAATTAATCGTTAAAAACTCAAGCAATTGACTCAGTACCCTTGTTAAAAAATAATTCAAACGCAGATTTGTAAATTCAGTAACTAAAACAGTTAGTAGTAGTAGACTGAAGGTGCGGCCCTTACACACTTCCCCCCTTAAAAGAATTTCGTCCTCGAAATTCTAAATCTTAGTTCGGTCTTTCCTAGAATGCGCGCACACAACTAAGATCTACGCGGCAGGTTTCTAAAAGGTTTCATTTTGCAGACACTACTTCTTTTAAATTGAAAGAAAATGGCTTATCGTATCCGGTCTCCTCCTCGCCAATCCTCTTCAAGCATCTACTCACTCTATTTAGGCACCGAGGGCAAATCGCATCGAAGAAGGGCAAATGAGTTGGCGTGGAAAACCATCTCAAGTTTGTTTTGAAAAATGAACAAGGATTTTCGATAATCTAGACTCAATTCGCACGACCAGCACTAGTTCTATGCATATGCATCTATAAGTGGGCATCGAAAGGCATGACACTCGAGACATTGACATCTTAAAGTCATACACTAGCAGTTTCACTTGAAAACATGAATGCAAGTCACTTTTGGGACCACAATTATTAACATGGAGACTCGTATAACACATTTAGAATAACAAAAATGTCACATAGCACCATATAGTATCATTTAAGCATAATAGCATCACATAGCATCATTTAAGTATAATAGCATGACATAGTATTGCACAGTATCAGCAATTCAGCATTCTGAAGTTTATGAATTAGAGGTAACATGAAACCGGTTGACATACATATAGCAAGCTACTCATAAAATAAAAGCATGTATGATTGACATTCCTATGTTCTTTCATCAATTCTAGCTAACTTATGGGCCTTACATTTATGGTAACTTAGACAGGACATATCAAGGTCATATGAAGGGGGTAACTTAGTCAGGTTCGTTCTAAAACATGAAGATATTAGGTCAATCTGGGGTTAAATCATTTACGAGAAGTTACCACGTCACAATAGGATAGCAGAGACATCAAATTACATCATAGGGATAAGGAAGGAACTCGGAGTAACACTTGAATTCACATTGACATCACGTAGGGGTTAATAACGAAGCACTGAAGATCAAAAATTACGAATTAACATAAACTAGTGTATCATGTCGATAAGAATAACTTTGAGATGGAAACGCTAAGGCATAATGTAAGAAGATGGTTTTGATGGTGGGGAGATTTTCCCGAAGTTCTCTACTTGGAACTGATTGTCTCTTAAGTTATAGATTCATACAAATAAAGGGTTATGCTCATCCAATAGCTTTAATGTTTAATTCATTGCAAGAATATGTGAGTGCAAGCTTCTAAGGTCACCTCATCATGCTCTAGATATGTGCGTATACAATTATTCAGCTATAATATGGAATCATAGAATTCACGGAATGCAGATAACATGTCAGAGGTCATGTGATGCCCTTATTTACCAAACTTAAATCATTGGCGAATCAAGCCACATGCCAAGCCAACTTAAGTCGAGCAAATACCAAGATAAGCATTTACTAAGCCAATCACTCAACAGGATACTTAAAAACTGAACATGATGACATGACCCTGAGTGCTCTACTATGCTACTTTCTTACACATGAGTTATATATTTCTATAAACGTGATTCATGTAAATGCAGCTCTATTGCCATCTAATCACGCATTACATACATCGAGTTCAACTAATCCAACTCTAACACAAGAGAACAGTATTGATGGATTGTAAATGAGAGTCATGGTGTGAAACTAACTACATAAATCAATCGTTCTAACTAATGCAGTCACATGTTCAATCAAATTCAAGCCAAGCAATTACAAAAACTCACTTCATTGGCATTTGATCATAGACCCGTCGATGGTTACATGCAACAATCCTATCTATATGTATTCTTATGGTCTTACACAGCACATGACACCATAATAAATCTTTAAAACAGGCGGACCCACATGTTGTCACATAGAAAGAACACCTAGACGTGTAGGTATGCGTGCAATCCCCCTTTTGCAGCATATGGTCAACTACATGCCCTAAACCCCATCCAATTTAGGAAAGATTGGTGTCGAGCAGCTAGAATTGTGTGAGTATGGTTGACATCAATGGCCTCGTAGGCACACGTTGAGGTCTTACGAGGTACGTCTATCTTACAGGTGATCATAGGAGTCTCACTGTAGGTCGCTTACCTTAGTAGGGATCATTCCTATGTACAATTCCAAAGTCTGCTAGGTTCTTCCTCCCTTTCGATTTCTAGGTGTATCAGGGTTCGTTCGGGCGAAAACATTGTCACCCCATTCACGAAAAAATCCATATAATAAAAAGAACAAGTAATGCATGGTTTAGGCAATAATACCATAGAAGGGGAACAGTAGGTACACTTTGCAATGGTTAATGAAGTCCCACCATTAGCACATAGTCTTCAAGCAGGCATACAAAAGTAGACCCTAATATGCTCAGGGAATTTAGAATTCAAAAATGGATGATATCATTTAGTAGGATTATAAATTATAATAACCGATCTCGACACGTATAGTACAATGGCATGTACTTGGAAACCTAGGCTCGTTCATCATAGCTAGAAAATGTAAAGTAAAACTTAACTCGACAGCGAAAAAGACATTAACATTTTGAAAGTTCAGATTTCAAAGGTGAAAAATAGCTTATCTACTTTGAACTTTTTCTCTACCAACCTTTGAGTATGTCTGCTCACTCTATTATGGGGCTCGAGGAGCAAATCGTACTTTGAGGGGCAAAGATGAGCTTAAAGATAGATTTTTCAATCGTTCGAGTTTAAATCGACATCCTTGAACTATTGATCATCTTGTTAGAGTGCACAAAGAAAATATTTATCATTCAAAACATCGCTTAGCTCACGCGAGGACGCGGAAGTGAATTGGGTTCACATCCTAGCACATGGCTCACATTTTATTCGATCGGTTTACTCGGATCGCATAAAAGTTAATCAATGAAGTCAATTAGCACATTAGGAACATATTATGCCAATGAAGTACTCACAACGTCACCTGAAGGTGTGAGGAGAGCTATTTGACTCCTATACTAACGCACAACTCGCCGCTTTTACTCAATCGACCTTCTCGAGCCATACATAACTAGTTAAGTGCAGCAACGATCATACAAAGTTCACATTTTCACACAAAGCACAAATATGTCACATAACCGCAAAGTGTTCTTAAGCGACTATATGAAATGCACGACTCAGGTCGCGGCCTATGGTCGCAGGACCTTTGCTCTGATACCATCAATGTAACCCCCCATCCCCTAGGGCTGGAATTGTTACGTTTTCTTAACTTCTTACTAAAATTTTTGGGGTGAAACGGACAGAGTTTCCCTTAAAAACTTACCGTTTCCAGGCTAAAAAGCCTTATAATAAACCCCTGCAAATCAATGGAAGCGTAAAACATTTAAAAGAAGCTCAGCGGCCACACGACGGACTTCATAGCTCAACCAGCCACTTGCTCGGAGTACACCAAATAGAATAGTTCATTAATAAAGAAGAAATGAAAGATACAACTCAACAGTTCACACAACCGGAGTATTGGGGTTTATATCCCAAATCATAGCTAACTTTAACCAAGAAGACATCTAACTAATTAGATGGTTGACTCATTCGGCCATACAGAGCGACCTTTACACCATATACAATACATGAACTAGAATGCTTGGTTTACATGCATTTAGAAACTAAGAATACATTACATGACTTCATTAAAGACATAAGTAGGCACATATGACACCCTGCAAGCGAGAATAGACTCCATCTTGACATAGTTAACTCAACTTCTTCCTGTCACAAGAAAACCTGGGCAAGAAGGGGAAAGAGTAGTGGGATGAGCAACCACACACTCAGTGAGTGTCTCCCGACCCCCTAAAACAAAACCGTTACAAGAAATAATATCTTTAATTGTCAAATATCACGTATTGATACTTTACTATCATATTAGGCATTCATAAAACCCTTATGGAAGGATCACTAAACATAAACTTCATTTTAACCATTCAAACACATTTCTAGGTCCCTAAATAACTAAGTTCCTTTACTAACAAGCAGTCAAGCATATAAGCGAGCATCGAGGGCTGAGCATAGGGATCTTTCTTTTTTATAATCACATCTTCTTAGCATCCCATTTAAACTTTGCATAAAACCTCATTATATGGTGTGCACATAAGGTTATCTCTTTTCATAAGCATACTTTTCTTGGCATTTCATTCATATGATATACATAAGGCATACACACTTCAAGTCTCATTCATAGGATATGCCTGAAATATGATCATAAGGCTTTCTTTTTCATGATCATATCTTACTTAGCATCTCATTCATAACTTATGCTTGAAATGTTCACATAAAGCTTTATTTTCATTAGCTTACTTCACTTAGATCTCATTCACATTTCATTCACAAGAAAAGCACAGAACATGAACATCATTCAACCATGCTTAGGAGTCATTTCATAAAGCATTCATTAAAAACTTTTTTTCTTTCATTGAAAGCATTTTCTTAACTTCTTAAGGCTCGTGTTCTTTAAAAGAGATTTCATTTCGTATTGGTCGTACAACGACCCTTATAAGCTTTTCATATCTCATTCCATATGGCCTCTTAGGGCCCATAAAAACCTTCTTTCCTTTCAAAACATATAAAATGGTAAAGTGTCAATTGCTTTTCTTGCTTATTAGGAAAATACATCTGGCATAAGATCATTACGGGGTGCTGATTGGGTGAGATCTATTCTCAAACCCCATTGTGAGACCTAACGCTCACACTAAGCTCTTATGCCCGGGATGGCTACATATAACATATCGGACCTTTACATTACCCTCGTCAGGGTCTTCTGGGGTCTCCTAGTACTATGACTTATCCTCTAGGCTAACATCATTCATATCATATCACATTGTCCGCAACACATTATCTTAGCCAACTTAAAGCGTATGGGCCATAACGGCTAATAACTTTGTTGTTTCTTATGGTAAAATCACTTATCGTACAACTCACACTTTTATAAAAATGTTTTAGGGATTCCCCCATTCAAGCAGGTTCACCCGAAATACTGTTGGTGTAGTTAAAATAGGCCATTGCTTGCTATTGATCGTGGCTATTATTAGTTTGAAAACAAGAGAAACGTTCTTTGTCAAATCACCGCACTTTCACACATAATGCATCTTAGACATATAAATGGGAAAGGGGTTTACACGCCTCACATTCAAACACTTCATAATCATTTCAACAACACAATGAGCTACACACGGCCCCACAATCCACACGATTACGGTTAATTCACAACCCAGGCTCTCTCCTCACAAGCAACATACCATAAGGACCTCGAACCACTCATAGTTCTTCCTCAGATCATCCAACTACCATCTCGGTTTCAATTTCACAATCTAGCATCCTAATCATTATGATATACTGAAAAGCGATACATAACTTACGCAACTTACCGATGCTGGACTTACCGATTAAACAACTAATAATTAGCAGAGCGCTGCAACCAATGGTTATAACCATGCACATATATATATATATACACACCCACACACACACACATAAGCATTCACACAAACTTAACTTAAAACGGACGTCTAATATGTTAGGTTAGACTAACTAAGCATGCAACATGATTGCATTCATGTATGGCGGTTAGGGGACGTAAACATGTTCACTTCGTCATCCAAATACTATGTCTAAAGCTATTGTATAAGCATAATTCAACTGAATAGATAAGCGTTGATTCGGGCATTCATTCATTCACTCTAAATTACATTTAGCCTATTACGTCATTTAAGCATATTATGTTTCACGACGTTCGCCTATCACACCATGGTTACTAAGCTGGCCTAATTATGCCATTCAAGCTTAACATGAGTCTAGTCTCTATTTAAGCATAAAATGATTCGCTATTTAGGCTAATATGGTCATTTAGACACAATACGAATCAAGCGTTTTACTAAGCACGCTTATTTATACCATATCAGCTTAACATGGATCAAATCTCTACTTAAGCATAAAACGATTAACTTATTTAGGCTAATTTGGTGATTTAGGCATAATACGATTCTAAGCTTTCGTTCATCATATCAATGTTACTATTCGAACCCATTTAGGTCATTTAAACATGATATGTTTTTAGGCATTCGTCTACCATGTCGATGTCACTATTCGAGTTGACCATTCAAACATGCGTCAACTAAATATACTAAACTTGATTCTAAACATGCATAGCTTACTTCGAACCAAACTTTTAGGCACGTGTTAACTAAATGTACTAAAATTGATTCTAAGCATTCATATTTCGTTTTGAAACTATTAATTAGGCATGAGCTAACTAAACATGCTTGAATCGATTATAAACAGGCATAATTCATTTCGAAGCCATTTTTTAAGCGTGAACTAACTAAACTAACATGCATCGATTCGAAGCGTCATTCGTTGTCTCGACATTGCATTTCAAGCCTATTTAAGTCATTTTAGCATAATACGATTCAAGTC
The DNA here is from genome assembly GCA_029747015.1 of Carnegiea gigantea. Classification (NCBI taxonomy): domain Eukaryota; kingdom Viridiplantae; phylum Streptophyta; class Magnoliopsida; order Caryophyllales; family Cactaceae; genus Carnegiea; species Carnegiea gigantea. The sequence goes on along the minus strand of JAKOGI010004784.1, from coordinate 1,776 downwards.
ACTTTCAAGCAGCGATTTTGCACATAAATTGATTCGAACCAACTCAGGTATGACTGAAACACAGCTACAGCCTATAAACGGATTCCTTGCATTTCTGAGCTAAAATTAAAAACTGATTCGAGACATGCATAACTAACGGCAGCAAGCGACACTCTAGGTATACAATCCGGTTATAAACGGGTATGAAATCATCAGGCAACACATTTTCATTCAATTCTTGACACATCTAACTACTTTAGCTAACCCTAATCTGACATGCAACATCAATCTGCTAAAAATGCGTTTGAAAATAGTAATAGCTTAGGAGGGGAGAAACACTTACCTGAAATTGCTTAACTCCGAATTCAAACAGCGGCGGTTGAAGGCCCTAACCAACTGGACCCGAATCCTAGCCTGTAAGCTTGAGAATCCCGAACCCTAGCTTCCGATTTGGTGGCGTTTTTGTTGATTTAAACCCAAATTCGGCCCCCAATTTATAGAGGGGGTCGTGTGGGGTGTGGGTCGCCGGATTTCGGCACGTGGGTGGTGGTTTTCGAGTGGTGGACGCATGGTTTTCCTGGTTGGTTTAGCCGTGTAAAGTGGGAGAAGAAGAATGGTTTGGTGGACGGTCGGTGATGCGTGAATAGGGGACCGGTAGTCTCCTCTCACCAGCGACGCATGGCAGACAGCGGTAACGCCAGACACCGGCCAGTGGTTACCGGTGAGAAGGGGATAGAGAGCGAGCGTTAGAGGGGGGAGAGGGGAGGTGCTGCCAGGGGTCTCGGGTTCTCTCAGACCCGACTTAGCCCCCCTTTTGTAATTTCCTTTTCCTTTTTTTTGGTTCAAACAACATAATTTAGCTAGGTTTCAGACCCAAACTCCTTAGTGATTAGACTAAACTCGAGTTAAAGCATCCCACAACTAAAATTTTAATCTAGACTTCGAGAATCGACTAAATAAAATGAAAACGATTTTAAAAACTCGGCTTAGCATCGATTCCATAATTTTACAAATGAGTAACGTCAATAATGACATAAATCATATAGTCGTTCCTTTTAATGAAATTCATCGTTAAAAACTGACACAATTGACTCAGTACCTCGTTGAAAAATAATTCAAATGTAGATTTGTAAATTCAGCAACTAAAACAGTTAGTAGTAGTAGACTGAAGGTGCGGCCCTTGCAATATACATATATATATATATATATATATATATATATATATATATATATATATATATATATATATTATATATACACACACACACACACACATATATATATATATAATATATATATATAGATATATATATACATAGATATACATTGCATAACCCACACAATATAAGTGTGTGTGTGTGCTATATATATATATTATATATAATATATATACTACTATATATATATATATATAGATATGTAATATATATAGATGTATATTATTACTGAACATATTTAAATATAATATAGTAGATGCATATATATTGTCAGCATGTGTATGTATGTATGTGTATATAAGAGTATATTACATAGATATATATATCTAACAAATATATATACACACAAAAAATATATAATATATATACTATATATAGTATATATATATATATAATATATATCCTATATATATATGATGTATATATACGTACTCGCCCATATATATACACGTACATAGACATATGTACATGCATACAAGCATAAATCTATATCCAAATATATACATATAAATATGCATATGTATATATAAATATACATATATATGCATCTATAGGTATACATATACATATACATATACAT
>JAKOGI010004783.1:0-20767 GCA_029747015.1 Carnegiea gigantea | reverse complement strand
ATATATATATATACACATATATACACACACACACACATACCGGGAGGAGCAGGATCACCCTAGGCGGGTAATAGTTAAGGCCTAGATCCTAGGCGAATAATAGTGAAGGCCTAGATGTAGGATTAGCAAGTAGGGGAGCAGAGTAGCGAACTGATATTATGCAAAGTATAATTTTGAAATGATAATTAAAACGAAATTGAAATGAACAAAACAGATGAATAAAACTTACTTATATTTGAATCAATAAAACTTGATACAAGGATTTGAATCGTAGCTTTTGGAGTACAAGGAATATGCAGAAGGCTGTTTGAGGGAAGGTTGAGAAGGGTTTGTAGTGATTTTATGATCTTGTCTATCACATGCTCTTGCAAATTACATGATCTTGCAAATTACATGATATTGTCGATTACATGATGCCTAATACTACGCTATAGAGTATCTATTCATAGAATACATTATGGAATTAAATGTGTACAAGTGGACGGTAAAGATTGAATCTTATGCTGATAATGTCTGCTGACAATCTTGAATTATTGATGCTTCGTATTGAACTTAGGCTGGAACCACGTCAAAAGTGAAGTAGTATTGAGTAATAATGGTCCTTGGACTGTTCCTGAATTATTGTCCTGATGAGCTGTCTTGAACAGTATTCATGAATAATTACTTTGATGAGCTGTTCCGAACAGTGTTTAGATAAGCAGTCATAAATAGTATGGTTGAATAATTGCTTTGATAACTTGAACTATTTGTCGTGATGAGTCAGCCTTTGATGTTGACATGATCATGAGTCATGAGTCTGCATAAGGCCGAATTGAATTTGCTAGGAACATATTGATGGAACTTTGAAAGTATTGTTAGGTGATTGCAGGGATGCACTTAATTGATCTTGAATTGATAGTTGATACGTTGAATTGCATTGTTGACACTTTGAATTGCATCATTAATTACTCGACTTCATTTTGGGATATCTTGGATATTGCATTGTAATGTGGACATTGCTTTGAATGAAACTAAACTTGGCAACGTGGACATTGCTTTGAATTGAGCTTAGATATCCCCTCCCGGGGCCTTGAGATTGAGTGGTGAGGGAAATGATGGAAACCTGCAAAATAAAAGTTTGTAAGGAGATACTGGCCCTTACTTTTGCCAAAGGTCAAGACCTTTGCGGGCTCTTTTCTTGTTTTTTTTTTTTTTTGGGGGAATAACGACTAGGAGCAGAAAATCTACTCAATAGTCATAGGGATCTTCACCACAAGGACCACCCCATGAGTCATAATTTGAATCAATGGAGGATGAGGATGAGTCTGATTAGTAGCAAAAATGGAAGTAATCATCTTATAGAAATTTGCAACGTCAGTCATATTTTGTGGGAACAAGACAGAAAGCATCGATTTGGAATGGATATTGTGAGGGTATGAGGATTTGAGTATGACTTTGATGAACTGGATAAATGTGAACATCTGGGAATACTTTGGAAATAAATTTGAAAATATGAGGTTCAAAAGCTGTCCAATACTTAAGCTATTTGTGGAACTACTTGAAATAATTAATATACCTAGTGGGCATAACGATAAGAACCGGATGATTATTAACATTTTGAACAAGCGTTTGATAAGCTTTGATAAGTTTGAGATAACTGTAAAATAATATTTCAGAGGAATTGTACTATTCTTGATAATCAATTAAGATAACATTTTCATTGTATCGTGGCCCATAAAGCGATGTATAGTAGAGTTCATGGTCACGAAGATAGAATAGGAGCGGTTTATGTGAAAATTTTGGTAGTTGTATGGAATTGGAGTCATTGAATACTTGCAAGCTTTTGCCTTTGTCATTGTCGTTCATGGTGAGACCTGTGTGGAAATGTTCCGATAATTGAGAAGAAGGTATTTGAGTAGAAGATGAAGGTTGTTGAATTGAGGTCTGAGGAAATTCTTCAGCTTGTAGGATTTGGAATTGATTTTGAGCAGGGATTGCATAAAGAGGATGAATATCATGGGTTTGAGTACCAGATGCCATAATAAACTACTGAGGAATTTGAATTGTTGATAACTGAAAATGAAGTATTATTGTTGTCAGAAATAATAAGATTCATTATAGAAGTATTGTAAAAGCATTTTTCTTTAGAAAACCTCTTGAAAATGTTTTTGAAAATATTTTACGCCGCATTGAATGGGTGTAGGCTATATGATGTGATATTGGCCTATGCATGTATTGAGTATTCTAAGATTGGTTTTTCAATAATCGACGATTTTTTCTAGATCATGACGCTGACACGCGAATTGATAATAATTATGTAACCATTTTGTATAAAATTTATTGAAATCTATTGATGCAATATGATTGCGTAAGCTAATGCTTAATTCTTCTAGTTGTTGATTTATTTCTTGCAATTCTTTTTTATCATTATTGAGTCGCTTAATGACTTCAAGTTTTTCTAATTTGTACCAGTATTTTGGATTATTACATTCAATTATATAGATTTGTCTTGATATTGAGGTGTTTTGTAGTAAAGATAAATCTTCTTGATAAATAGGCGTAATAAATTTGAATGATATTGTAGTTCCCATAATTTCTATATCTATACCAATTTGATCTACTTTGAATGGATAAATTTGAGTAATAAAAGGAGTTCTAAGAATAACTTCTTGACTTATATCTCGTACTAAAATGAATGAATTTTTGAAACAATATCCTTGATTGCATGTGTAAGCGTTTGATAATTTATACTTAATTTGTAAGGCTATACCTTTAGAATTATGGAGATGTTCTTTTGTTTTTTCATAATATGTTGAGGGAATTAATCCTTCTTTTATACAATTTTGATCTACACTACTATCTAATAGTGCAATAGTATTGAATTCAAAACTATCTTTAATTTTAAGAGTAATATGAATATACCATTTTTGAACATTTATTTGATTAATTGTTGAAACAGATTGTTGATCCGTAGGGGTATCTTCTGATTGAATGTTTGAAGAAGAAGGTCTATTTTCTATTAATGTTAATCTTGTTTCTAATTCAAGATCTTTTGTTTATAATGAACATAAGTCTTTGTGCAAATTTTTAATTTGTTCCTTTAAAATATTAACTTCGTTTTTTAAGTCTTGAATATTAACTGCTTTTAAAATATTTGGAATCTCACGTGTTTCAAATATTTTATTGATACTTACCTTATGAGGAGGTTCTAAAGAATCTTCTTTTATTAATATACTTTTGAATTTTTGTAAATGCTCTTTTCTTAATTCTATATCTTGAATTTGTTCAATTAAATCTAATAAAAATTCTTTTTCATTGTTATTAGTAGTTATGACATACATTTATAGCATAATCTTTAGGACTTATTACCTAATGAATATTCACTTGAATCATTTTCTAATTCATTGATATTATTATCTTCATAATCAGAGGAGGACGATGAATTTTCTGATTGACTAGGTGTATCTTTGAGTTCATATAATGCAATTAATTTATCTTGAATATCTGGATGCTCTGCACAAAATTCATTTAACTTCTTTTCAACATTACAATTTTTTGCATAATGACTTAGTTTGCCACATTTGTAACAAGTGTTAGTATTATCGACTTTCTCTTTTGGAGTAGTCTTTGTAGGACTTATTTTTTTGTAATTTGGCTTTCTTGTAGTATATTGTTTCTTCTTACTAATTTGAGTGTTTCTTTGCTTTTTGACAGATGGAGCTTCTAACTTTGGAAGGTAAAAGGCTTCACAAAAAGAACTTAATCCTCTTCGTTTAGCGGCTTTATCTGTTGAATATCTTGCTTGCAATGTTAACTCATTGCATAATGAAATTTTTTCTTTTTTAACAAAACTTAATAATTGACCAAACGTAATTTGTTCGAATGAAATTGGACCTTCACCAATGACTTCACTTAATTTATTGAATATTCTTTGAGAAAATAAAGTTGGTAATCCTAAAATAAATTTTTCTTTCCAATAAGGTTGACGACAATCTTCTCTTTTTAATAGGTGTGTTAAAAATATATCTTTATACCAATTGTAGCCTTCAAGAGTTGGACATCTTAAATTTGTTAAAAGAATATCTGTTGTAGCATTAATATCTTTAGGACTTCTAAGAAAATTAGTAACAATTGTATAAATTAATGATTCTATATTGTCTAGTTGTCCTTGAGAATTAGTATAAGTTCTAATTTTATTACGTTCTTCTTCTTGAATATAGTTTTTCCACCAATTTTGGAGTATACCAGTGAATCCAGAGGTTAATAAATCATAAGCTTGTAAATCTGTTGCACGTTTAGTTGAATAAGTTATATAAGTAATTAACATTCTTTGGAGTGTTACAAATATTTCATGGCCACTACGACCATCAATATTCCATTCATATATTGAATCACCAACAAAGTTTTCAGTAATTATTATTTTACCACTTTCAAGGTGAAGATCTGGAGGTGTTTGCTCGGAATAATATGAAATTTTCTTTTTATGTATTTTATTAATATTTTGAAAATCATCATCTGATTGAGATAAATCTTTTTCTAAAATATTAACTGTATTGTTAATTGGATTTTGAGTTGGAGTTTCTGCTTCTTTTAATTTTTTATCAACTTCTGAAATTAAAGGAGTACTAGTATCTGGTAGTTCTAATTTATTTGAGCGTCTTACTTTGAATAGAGGTTTTGCAATGTCATCTAAAAAGTTTGGCTTATTCTTTTTCGTATCATTAATATCTAAACTTTCTAATTTTTCAGTTAATAAATCAATTTCTTGTTTTTTAGCAATTGTTTCGACTTGAATGGAGACCATATTGACTTGTTGAGACACTGTATATAATACTTGATTTGTATAATTATTTTGATGATATACCTTTTTAATATCATTTAAAAGTACTTGACTATTTTCTGGATCATTTTTTCTGGATCATTTCTACCTATTTTGAATGGAATGACTGAAATATTACCTTCAGGGGTAGTTAATATAATTTCTTATAATGGAGGAGTAAAAGAAGTAATTATTTGACCATTTTTAAGTGTCCATTTTTTAGCAAAATTAATATTAGTATTTATTTCTTTGACATGGAATGGGTGTGGAAGATTATTATCAGAGGCAAACATAGCCCACCAATTAAAGAAAGTAACATTAATTTTATGTCTTTCCATAAATGAATACCACTCTTGTCTAATGAATGATTGTGCATTTGGATCAAAGTGTGAAAGGAACCATTCTCTTTTGGCTTTATTTTCTATTGAATTGAAATTTTGTCGTAAATAATCTTTATTGACTTTGAAGGGCTTTGAAATAACATTAATTGAAGAAAACAATGGAGGTCGTATAGTTGAGTAAGTTGGTGAACCTATTGATGAAGTAGCTTTATGGATTGGCTCAACCATAGGAGCTTTATAATTAATTTTTTGAATATCTTCAACTTGATTTAAATAATCATAATGAGAGGACCTTGAAGGCATTAAATATGAAGTTCGAGGGAGTTCAATATTTTCTGAATATTTTGAATCATTTACTTTGTTTGAATTAAATCTTATTAGTATTTTACCATTAGACTCTTCTATTATTTGTTGAATATTCTTTTGAGAAATATTTCTTAGTGGTCTAGTATTTTGAATAATAAATTATTCGTCCAAGCTAAATGTTTCTTCATTGTCTTTTATTGATAAAGCAGTATTGAAATCAAACTTTCCTATTTGATAAATTGTTTCTATCTTTTGTTTTGGAATTTTTCAATTAGACATATCAATTTGACAACTAACTTCCTTGCTGTTAACCACATTTGAGTGCTTACTACTACCTAAACTAAGACGATCTCTAACCCAAGAGGCCATCTAAGTTACGTTTGAATACTTCGCTAGGAGTCACGTACATTCTACCGGGACCACCTAACACACAGCTGACCAACGGACTTACTGGGGCTGACCAATAGCTGACCAACGCTAGCAATGGCTAGACACTAACTAAATGCACAAATTTGGCCCTGATACCAAGAGGAGCAGGATCGCACCTAGGCGAGCAATAGTTAAGGTCTAGATGTAGGATTAATAAGCAGGAGAGCGGAGTAGCAAACTGATAATATGTAAAGTATAATTTTGAAATGATAATTAAAACGAAATTGAAATGAACAAAACAGATGAATAAAACTTACTTTTATTTGAATCGATAAAACTCGATACAAGGATTTGAGTCGAAACTTTTGGAGTACAAGGAATATGGAGGAGGCTATTTGAGAGAAGGTTGAGAAGGGTTTGTAGTGATTTTTTGATCTTGTAAATTAGATGATCTTGTAAATTACGTTTCTGGCTGAGTCATTGCCTTTGATGTTGACATGATGATGAGTCATGGGTCTTGATAAGGCCGAATTGAATTTGCTCGGAATCAGATTGGTCGCACTTAGAACGTATTATTAGGTGATTGCAGGGATGCACTTAATTGATCTTGAATTGATTGTTGACATGTTGAATCGCATTGTTGACACCTTGACTTGCATCATTAATTGCTAGACTTCATCTTCGGACATCTTGGATATTGAATTGCATTGTGGACATTACTTTGAATTGTGGACATTACTGAACTTGGCAACGTGGACATTGCTTTTGAATTGATCTTGGATATCTCCTCCCGGGGCCTTGAGATTGAGTGGTGTGGGAAATGATGGAATCCTGCAAAATAAAATTTTGTAAGGAGATAATGGCCCTTACTTTTGCCAAAGGTCAAGAGTTTTGTGGGCTCTTTTCTTGTGTTTTTTTTTTTTTGAATAACGACTAGGAGTAGAAAATCTACTCAATAATCATAGGGATCTTGAGCATAAGGACCATCCCATGGGTCATAATTGGAATGAACAGAGGATGAGGATGAATCTGATGAGGTGGCTTTGGATATTAACAACAACTGTTTTTGTTTTTTGAGTAATTTCATCTCTTTCTTGAGTACCTCGAGTTCATCAAGCTCATTGGATGAGATAACTTTGTCTTTATCTTTTAAGGACCGCTCTTGCCTCTTTTGAGGAGTTGATGGTGTTACTGGAATCATTTGCTGTGCTGTATGCAACATTTTTGCTTGAATAATGTCTAAGGAACAGAATTTGTTAACTGCAAATTTTTCCCACCATTTGATTTTGTATTCTATGATGAGAGAAAATGATGCTGGTGGCGAATAATATTGCATAATACTAAAAGACCAACAAAAAATCCATGGAATACCAAATTTCTTATGGAATACGATTTCTGTGAGATCTAGAGAATTTGTGGTGTATTTGGAATAAAATTGGAATGACTTTTTGACTTCTTCTAGTCATATGTTTTGAAGACTACCATAGACAGTCCACCATTCATAAAACCATAATAGAAATGTAATTTTAGGTCTTGTATAAAAATTGATAAACCAGGAATGATTAAATAGTCGATAGAGAAATGTTTCATACTAAGCATTTTGATAAATAATATAGTGATATCCTGAAGGATTGAATGGAACAGAAAAGGATTTGGTGGTATATATAGTAGTAGACCAATGTTTTCCTGCAAGAACTTTGAGAATTCGACATTTGGAATAAGTTATAAAATTTGGAGTATTTTTATCTGGAAGATGGTCAATTTCTACAGATTTCGAATCAACCAGGATAAGTTCATAAAATTATCGTGTTTTTAACGGGAAGTATAGAATATGGTAGCAATATGGAAGAAAAATAGCTTTGACAAATGTATTGAGTTCGAGAAGAGATTAAGGTTCGCGATATTTAGCATAGGTGACAGGATTGCGTATGGGTTTGGTGAAATATTTTGATAGATCGAAAGAAGATGTTTGAGTAGAGGATGAAGGAGGTTTGCTTAAGGCTTGAGCATAGGTTAATGGAGGAAAATCCTCAGAAAGTAGGATTTGAAATTGATTTGTAATAGGGATTGAATATTGAGGATGGGTTTGAGTGTTAGGTGTCATGGCATATTGCTGAGAGGCTTGAATTTTTCTTTCTTTCCTATTATCTTGGCTCATAGTTGTTGACTGAAAATATCATATAGTTGTTGTCAGAAATGATAAAACTTATAGTGGAAATATTGTAAAAATTTTTTCGTTTGAAAACTTTTGAAAATAGTTTACTCCGCATTGAATGGGTGTAGGCTCTATGATTTCATATTGGGCTATGCATGTATTGAGTATTCTAAGATTGATTTTCCAATATTCTATGGTTTTTTTCTAGATCATGATGCTGACAAATGAATTGATAATAATTATATAACCATTTTGTATAAAATTCATTGAAATCTATTAATGCAATATGATTGCATAAGCTAGTGTCTAATTCTTCTAGTTGTTGATTTATTTCTTGCAATTCTTTTTGATTATTATTGAGTCATTTAATGACTTCAAGTTTTTCTAGTTTGTACCAATATTTCGGATTATTACATTCAATTATATTGATTTGTCTTGTTATAGAAGTATTTTGTAATAAAGATAAATCTTTTTGATAAATAGGAGTACCAAATTTGAATGATATTGTAGTTCCCATAATTTCTGTATGTACACCAATGTGATCTACTTTGAATGGATAAATTTGAGTAATAAAAGGAGTTCCAAGAATAACTTCTTGACTTATATCTCGTATTAAAATGAATGAATTTTTGAAACAATATCCTTGGTTGCATATGTACGCATCTGATAATTTATACTTAATTTGTAATGCCATACCATTAGCACTATGGAGGCATTCTTTTGGTTTTTCATAATATATTGAGGGAATTAATCCTTCTTTTATACAATTTTGATCTGCACCACTATCTAACAGTGCAATAGTATTGAATTCAAAACTATCTTTAATTTTAAGAGTATATCATTTTTGAAAATTTATTTGATTAATTTTTGAAACAAATTGTTAATCCGTAGGGTATCTTCTGATTGAATGTTTGAAGAAGAAGGCCTATTTTCTATTAATGTTAATCTTGTTTCTAATTCAAGATCTTTTGTTTGTAATGAACGTAAGTCTTTGTGCAAATTTTTAATTTGTTCCTTTAAAATATTAACTTCGTTTTTTAAGTCTTGAATATTAACTGCTTTTAAAATATTTGAAATCTCACGTATTTCAAATATTTTATTGATACTTACCTTATAAGGAGATTCTAAAGAATCTTCTTTTATTAATATACTTTTGAGTTTTTGTAAATACTCTTTTCTTAATTCTGTATCTTGAATTTGTCCAATTAAATCTAATAAAAATTCTTTTTCATTATTATTAGTAGTTATGACATTAATACATTTATAACATAATCTTGCTTGTAATTTTAACTCATTGCATAATGAAATTTCTTCTTTTTTAATAAAACTTAATAATTGACCAAACGTAATTTGTTCGAATGGAATTGGATCTTTGCCAATTACTTCACTTAATTTATTAAATATTCTTTGAGAAAATAAAGATGGTAATCCTGAAACAAATTTTTCTTTCCAATAAGGTTGACGATAATCTTCTCTTTTTAATAGGTACGTTAAAAATGTATCTTTATACCAATTGTAATCTTCGAGAGTTGGAAATCTTAAATTTGTTAAAAGAATATCTGTAGCAGCATTAATATCGTTAGGACTTCCAAGAAAATTAGTAACAATTGTATAAATTAATATTTCTATATTGTCTAGTTGTCCTTGAGAATTTGTGTGAGTTCTGATTTTATTACGCTCCTCTTCTTGAATATAGTTCTTCCACCAATTTTTGAGTATACCAGTGAATCGAGAGGTTAATAAATCAAAAGCTTATAAATCTGTTGCACGTTCTGTTGAATAAGCTGTATAAACAATTAACATTCTTTGAAGTATGACAAATATTTCATGGTCACTACGACCATCAATATTCCATTCATATATTGAATCACCAGCAAAATTTTCAGTAATTATTGTTTTAGCACTTTCAAGGTGAAGATTTGGAGGAGTTTGCTTGGAATAATATGGAATTTCTTTTTTGTATATTTTATTGATATTTTGAAAATCATCATCTGATTGAGATAGATCTTTTTCTAAAATATTAATTGGATTGTTAATTGGATTGTGAGTTGAGGTTTCTGCTTCTTTTAATTTTTCATCAACTTTTGAAACTAAAGGAGTGCTAGTATCAGGCAGTTCTAATTTATTTGAGCATCTTATTTTAAATAGGGGTTTTGCAATATTATCTAAAAAGTTTGACTTATTCTTTTTAGTATCATTAATATCTAAATTTTCTAATTTTTCAGTTAATGAATCAATTTCTTGTATTTTAGCAATTGCTTCGACTTGAGTGGAAACCGTATTGATTTGTTGAGATACTGTATGTAATACCTGATTTGTATAATTATTTTGGTGATATACCTTTTTAATGTCACTTAGAACTACTTGACTATTTTCTGGATCATTTCTACCTATTTTGAATGGAATGGCTGGAATATTGCCTTCAGGGATAGTTAATATAATTTCTTCTAATGGAGGAGTAAAAGAAGTAATTATTTGACCATTTTTGAGTGTCCATTTTTTAGCAAAATTAATGTTAGTATTTATTTCTTTAACATGGAATGGGTCTGAAAGATTATTATCAGAGGCAAACAAAGCCCACCAATTAAAGAAAACGACATTAACTTGGTGTCTTTCCATGAATGAATACCACTCTTGTCTAATGAATGATTATGCATTTAGATCAAAGTGTGAAAGGAACCATTCTCTTTTGGCTTTATTTTCTATTGAATTGAAATTTTGTCGTAAGTAATCTTTATTAATTTCAAAAGGCTTTGAAATAACATTAATTGATAAGAACGATGGAGGTTGCATAGTTGAGTAAGCTGGTGAACCCATTGATAAAGTAGCTTCATCTATTGGCTCAGCTATAAAGCTTTATAATAAATTTTTTGAGTATCTTCAACTTGATTATCTTTCAAATAATCATAATTAGAGGGCCTAGAAGGCATTGAATATGAAGTTCAAGGGAGTTCTATATTTTCTAAATATTTTGAATCTTTTTCTCTGTTTGAATTAAATCTTATTAGTATTCTCCCATTAGGCTCTTTTATTATTTGTTGAATATTCTTTTGAACAATATTTCTTTGTAGTCTAGTATTTTAAATAATAAATTCTTAAGGAATAGTAATTTCATTCCATTTTAATAATTTAGGAGTAAAAGTAGTAGTATCATCTGATTCAGTTTTTAATAATATGGTTTCATCTAAAGTAGGTTTTTATAGACATTTTGGATTTAGTTGAGAGAATAGTAATTTGAAATATACTCTGTAAGTAATAGCAAAATTTCTCGAAAGCTCGTGAAATTGAACCTTTAAATCATTTTGAATATTAGGAAGATGGATATCTAATAATAAAGTATCCATGATCCAAGGGTCATTTAAATCTACTGAATAATTTGGACAATGATTAAAATATATAGGACTATTGCAAATATTAGTTTGAATCATGGCTAATAATGAATCTTTGTAACGTATTAATCTATTGTTTCTTAGGGCCATGAATATAGGACAATCTAATCCTAATCTTGTTAAAAGTTTGAGTGCTACTTGAATCATACCAAAATGAATGTATTGATATCTTTCTTTATATTTTTTAATGGCAACTTTTGAAAGTAATTTAATAGTTTGAAATTCTTCGTCTAAGCTAAATGTTTCTTCATGATCTTTTATTGATAAAGCAGTATTGAAATCAAACTTTTCTATTTGATAAATTCTTTCTATTTTTTTTAGGAATTTTCCAATTTAAAATATCAATTTGACAACTAACTTCCTTACTGTTAACCACATTTGAGTGCTTACTACTATCTAAACTAAGACGATCTCTAATCCAAAAGGCCATCTGAGTTACGTTTGAACACTTAGTTAGGAATCACGCACATTTTACCGGGACCACTGGGACCACCCAAACGGGACCATCTAACACACGGTTGACCAACGGACTTACTGGGGCTGACCAACAGCTGACCAACACTAGCAACAGCTAGACACTAACTGAAGGCACAAATTTGGCTCTGATACCAGCAGGGGCAGGATCGACGTAGGCGGGTAATAGTTAAGGCCTAGATGTAGGATTAACAAGCAGGGGAGCGGAGTAGCAAACTGATAATATGCAAAGTATAATTTTGAAATGATAATTAAAACGAAATTGGAAATAATGAAATTGAAATAACCAAAGCAGATGAATGAAAAACTTACTTTATTTGAATAAAACTTGATACAAGGATTTAAATCGAAGCTCTTGGTGATGGAGTACAAGGAATATGAAGAGGGTTATTTTGAGAGAAGGTTGAGAAGGGTTTGTAGTGATTTTATGATCTTGTCGATCACATGCTCTTACAAGTATTCTACCATCAGCCTCTTCTATCATTTATTGAATATTCTTTTGAGTAATATTTCTTTGTGGTCTAGTATTTTGAGTAATAATTCTTTGGCTAAACTAAATGTTTTTTCATGATCTTTTATTGATAAAGTAGTATTGAAATCAAACTTTCCTATTTGATAAATTGTTTCTATCTTTTGTTTAGGAATTTTTCGATTAGACATATCAATTTGACAACTAACTTCCTTACTGTTAACCACATTTGAGTGCTTAGTACTACCTAAACTAAGACAATCTTTAACCCAAGAGGCCATCTGAGTTACGTTTGAACACTTAGCTAGGAGTTATGCACATTTAACCGGGGCCACTGGGACACCCCACAGGGACCACCTAACACACGGCTGACCAACGGACTTATTGGGGCTGACCAACAGCTGACTAACGCTAGCAACGGCTAGATACTAACTAATGGCATAAATTTGGCTCTGATACCAGGAGGAGCAGGATCGCACCTATGCGGGCAATAGTTAAGGCCTAGATTTAGATTAACAAGCAGGGGAGCGGAGTAGCAAACTGATATTATGCAAAGTATAATTTTGAAATGATAATTAAAACGAAATTGGAAATAACGAAATTGAAATGAACAAAATAGATGATTAAAAACTTACTTTGATTTGAATCGATAAGATTTGATGCAAGGATTTGAACCAAAGCTCTTGGAGCACAAGGAATACGGAGAAAGCTATTTGAGAAAATGTTGAGAAGGGTTTGTAGAGATATTCAGTCATTCATGATTACATGATATTGTCAATTACATGATGCCTAATACAACGCTATGGAGTATCTATTTATAGAATACAATATGGAATTAAAGGTGTACAAGTGGACGGTAAGGATTTGAAAATTAAATGGAATCTGGTGCTGATAACGTCTGCCGACAATCTTGAATTATTGATGCTTCGTGTTGAACTTGGACTGGAATCACGTTAAAAGTGAAACAGTATTGAGTAATAATGGACCATGGACTGTTCTTGAATTATTATCCTAATAAACTTTCTTGAACAGTGTTCTTCAATAATTGCTCTGATAAGCTGTCCCGAACAGTATTTAGATAAGCTGCCTTGAATAGTATTCTTGAATAATTGCTCTGATGAACTGTCCCGAACATTGTTTAGATAAGCTGTCTTAATAGTGATGTTGAATAAATCCTGATGATGAGTTATGGTCTTGCATAATTGCTTGTCTGGCTAAGTCATTGCCTGTCTTGATGAGTCATTGCCTTTGATGTTGACATGATGATGAGTCATGAGTCTTGATAAGGCAGAATTGAATTTGCTGGGAATATATTGATGGCACTTTGAATGTATTATTAGGTGATTGCAGAGATGTACTGAATTGATCTTGAATTGTTTGTTGACACCTTTGAATTATCCTTTGATAGGCATTGAATTAAACTTGGCAACGTGGATATTGCTTTGAATTGAACTGAACTTGCTTTGGATTGTAATTGCCATTGCAACGTGGACATTGCTTTGAATTGAACTGAACTTGGATATCCCCTCACGGGGGCTAGAGATTGAGTGCTGAGGGAAATGATGGAAACATGTAAAATAAAAGTTTGCAAGGAGATAATGGCCCTTACTTTTGCCAAAAGTCAAGACCCTTACGGGCTCTTTTCTTGTGGTTTTTTTTTTCTTTGAAACAACTAGGAGTAGAAAATCTATTCAATAGTCATAGGGATCTTGAACACAAGGACCACGCCATGGGTCATAATCTGAATGAACGACGGATGAGGATGAGTCTGATTAGTAGCGAAAATGGAAGTAATCATCTTGTAGAAATTTGCAATGTAAGCCATATTTTCTGGGAACAAGACAGGAAGCATCGATTTGGAATGGATATTATAATGGTATGAGGACTTGAGTGTAACTTTGATCAATTGGACAAATGTGAACATCTGGGAATACTTTGGAAACAAATTTGAAAATATGAGGTTCAAAAGTTGTCCAATATTCAAGCTGTTTGTGGAACTATTTGAAATAATTAATATACCTAGTGGGCATAACGATAAGAACCAGATGATTATTAACATTTTGAACAAGCGTTTGATAAGCTTTGATAAGTTTGAGATAACTATAAAATGATATTTCAGAGGAATTCTACCATTATTGATAATCAATGAAGATAGCATTTTCATTGTATCGTGGCCTATAAAACGATGTATAGTAGAGTTCATTGTCACGAAGATAGAATAGGAGCGGTTCATGTGGAAAATTTGGTAGTTGTATGGAATTGGAGTCATTAAGTACTTATAAGCTTTTGCCTTTGTCATTGTCGTTCATGGTGAAACTTATGTGAAAATGTTCTGATAATTCAGAAGAAGATATTTGAGTAGAAGATGAAGGATGTTGAAATGAGGCCTGAGGAAATTCTTCAACTGTGAGATTTGGAGTAGATTTGGAACAGGGATTGCATAGGGAGGATCGATGGGTTTGAGTATCAGAGGTCATGGTAAATGACTAAGAAGTTTGAATTGCTGATAACTGAAAATAAATTATTGTTGTTTTCAAAAATGGTAAAACTTATAGTGGAAATATTATAAATATTTTTTTTTTCGTTTGAAAACTTTTGAAAATAGTTTACTCTGCATTGAATGCGTGTAGGCTCTACAATTTGATATTGGGCTATGCATGTATTGAGTATTCTAAGATTGGTTTTCCAATATTCTATGGTTTTTTCTAGATCATGACACTGACAAATGACTCAATAATAATCAAAAAGAATCGTAAGAAATAAATCAACAATTAGAAGAATTAAACATTAGCTTACGTAATCGTATTGCATTAACATATTTCAATGAATTGTGTTGAACTTGGAGTGGAACCACGTCAAAAGTGAAACAGTATTGAGTAGTGTGGGAAATGTTCTGATATTTTAGAAGAAGGTATTTGAATCGAAGCTCTTTGGTTATAGAACACAATATGAAATTAAAGGTGTACAAGTGGACGGTAAAGATTTGAAAATTAAATGGAATCTGCTGCTGATAATGTCTGCCGACAATTTTGAATTATTGCTGCTTCGTGTTGAATTGCATTGTTGACACCTTGAATTGCATATTGTATTCTATAACCAAAGAGCTTCGATTCAAATACCTTCTTCTGAATTATCAGACCATTTCCCACACTACTCAATACTGTTTCACTTTTGACGTGGTTCCAGTCCAAGTTCAACACAGCTGACCAACAGATTTACCGGGGTTGACCAACAACTGATCAATGCTAGCAACAACTAGACACTAACTAAAGGCACAAACTTGACTCTGATACCAAGAGGAGCAGGATCGACCTAGGTACTATACGCCCAATTACTAGAGCAATTGAATTTGTAGATAAATTTCCCGATGAAATCAAAGATAAAACTCAATTACAACAATTTTTGGATTGTCTTAATTATGTGTCTGACTTCTTTCCAAATCTAAGAAAATTTTGTGAACCTCTATACAAACGATTATGAAAAAAATTCTCCTCCTTGGTCTAAAGAACATACTAATATTGTCAGAGCACTCAAACAAAACGTCAAAACCTTACCATGTCTTGGACTACCGCACCCGAATGCGTTCATGATCGTCCAAACCAATACATCAGAAATAGGTTACAGTGGTATCGTTAAACAAAAGAAAATCCCCTAAGACTCTGTCGAACAAATAGTCCGATATCATTCCGGCATTTGGAAGGAAACCTAAAAAAATTATTCAACAATTAAAAAGGAAATTTTATCAATAATTTTATGTGTTTCAAAATTTCAAGATGATTTATTTAATAAAAAATTTCTTCTTCGCATAGATTGCAAATCTGCAAAAGAAATTCTTCACAAAGATGTTCAAAACATTGTTTCTAAACAAATCTTTGCTTGCTAGCAAGCTATTTTATCTATTTTTGATTTTGACATTAAATTTATTCAAGGCAAAGACAATTCTTTACCTGATTTTTTAACACGCAAATTTTTACAAGGATCTCATCATTAACTCCAGTTACTCAAAAAAGAAATCAAATTACTCAAAAAACAAAAACAATTGTTGTTAGTATCCAAAGCTGCCTCACCAGCTTAATCCTACATCTAGGCCTTACCTATTACCCGCCTAGGTCGATGCTGCCCCTCCTGATATCAGAGCCAAGTTTGTGCTTTTAGTTAGTGTCTAGCCGTTGCTAGCATTGGTCAGCTGTTGGTCAGCCTCGGTAAGTCCCTTGGTCAGCCGTGTGTTAAGTGGTCCCGGTGGGGCGGTCCCGGTAGAATATGCGTGACTCCTACCTAAGTGTGCAAACGTAACTCAGATGGCCTCTTAGGTTTGAGATCGTCTTAGTTTAGGTAGTAGTAAGAATTCAAATGTGGTTAACAGCAAGGAAGTTAGTTGTTAAATTGATATGTCTAATTGGAAAATTCCTAAACAAAAAATAGAAACCGTTTATCGAAGAGGAAAGTTTGATTTCAATACTGCTTTATCAATAAAAGATCACGAAGAATTTATTATTCAAAATACTAGACCACAGAGAAATATTGCTCAAAAGAATATTCAACAAATAACAGAAGAGCCTAATGATAAAATACTAATAAGATTTAATTCAAACAGAGAAAAAGATTCAAAATATTCAGAAAATATGGAACTCCCTCAAACTTTATATTCAATGCCTTCTAGGTCCTCTAATTATGATTATTTAAAAGATAATAAAGTTGAAGATACTCAAAAAATTTATCACAAAGCTCCTATAACTGAGCCAATCGATGAAGCTACTTCATCAATAGGCTCACCAACTTACTCAACTATGCAACCTACATCGTTTTCTTCAATTGATGTTATTTCAAAGCCTTTTGAAATTAATAAAGATTATTACGACAAATTTTCAATTCAATAGAAAATAAACCCAAAAGAAAATGGTTCCATTCACAATTTGATCTAAATGCACAATCATTCATTAGACAAGAGTGGTATTCATTCATGGAAAGATACCAAGTTAATGTTGCTTTCTTTAATTGGTGGGCTATGTTTGCCTCTGATAATAATCTTCCAGACCCATTCCAAGTTAAAGAAATAAATACTAATATTAATTTTGCTAAAAAATGGGCACTCAAAAATGGTCAAATAATTACTTTTTTTACTCCTCCATTAGAAGAAATTATGTTAACTAACCCTGAAGGTAATATTTCAGCCATTCCTTTCGAAATAGGTAGAAATGATCCAGAAAATAGTCAAGTAGTTCTAAGTGACATTAAAAAGGTATATCACCAAAATAATTATACAAATCAAGTATTATATACAGTGTCTCAATAAGTCAATATGGTCTCCACTCAAGTCGAAGCAATTGTTAAAAAACAAGAAATTGATTTAGTAGCCAAAAAATTAGAAAATTTAGATATTAATGATACTAAAAAGAATAGCCAACTTTTTAGATGATATTGTGAAACCCGTATTCAAAATAAGATGCTCAAATAAATTAGAATTACCAAATACTAGTACTCCTTTAATTTCAAAAATTGATGAAAAATTAAAAGAAGCAGAAACTTTAACTCACAATCTAGTTAACAATACAGTTAATATTTTAGAAAAATATTTATCTTAATCAGATGATGATTTTCAAAATATTAATAAAATATATAAAAAGAAAATTTCATATTACTCCAAACAAACTCCTCCAGATCTTCATCTTGAAAGTGCTAAAACAATAATTACTAAAAATTTTGCTGATGATTCAATATATGAATGGAATATTGATGGTCGTAGTGACCATCAAATATTTGTAACACTCCAAATAATGTTAATTGCTTATACAGCTTATTCAACTAAACATGCAATAGATTTACAAGCTTTTGATTTATTAACTTCTGAATTCGCTGGTATGCTCAAATATTGGTGGGAAAACTATATTCAAGAAGAAGAACGTAATAAAATTAGAACTCATACTAATTCTCAAAGACAACTAGACAATATAGAAACATTAATTTATACAATCGTTACTAATTTTCTTGGAAGTCCTAAATATTAATGCTGCAATAATATTCTTTTGACAAATTTAAGATGTCCAACTCTCGAAGATTATAATTGGCATAAAGATACATTTTTAACATACCTATTAAAAAGAGAAGATTGTCGTCAACCTTATTGAAAAGAAAAATTTGTTTTAGGATTATCATCTTTATTTTCTCAAAGAATATTCAATAAATTAAGAGAAGTCATTGGTAAAGGTCCAATTCCATTCGAACAAATTACGTTTGGTTAATTATTAAGTTTTATTCAAAAAGAAGGAATTTCATTATGCAATGAGTTAAAATTACAAACAAGATATTCAACATAAAGCCGCTAAATGAAAAGAGTTAGGCTTTTTTGTGAAGCCTTTTGCCTTCCAAAGTTAGAAGCTTTATCTGTCAAAAAACGAAGAAACACTCAAATTAGTAAGAAGAAACAATATACTACAAGAAAGCCAAATTACAATAAATTAAGTCCTAAAAAGACTACTCTAAAACGAAAAATCGATAATACTAATACTTGTTATAAATGTGGTAAATTAGGTCACTATGTAAAAAATTGTAAAGTTAAAAAGAAGTTAAATGAAATTTGTACAAAACATCCAGATATTTAAGATAAATTAATTACATTATTTGAAATCAAAGATACACCTAGTCAATAAGAAAATTCATCGTCCTTCTCTGATTATGAAGGTAATAATATCAATGAATTAGAAAGTGATTCAAGTGAATATTCATCAGGTAATGAGTCCTCAAGATTATGCTATAAGTGTATTAATGTTATAACTACTAATAATAATGAAAAAGAGTTTGTATTAGATTTAATTGAACAAATTCAAGATACTGAATTAAGAAAAGAGTATTTACAAAAACTTAAAAGTATATTAATAAACGAAGATTCTTCAGAACCTCCTCATAAGATAAGTATCAATAAAATATTTGAAACATGTGAGATTCCAAATATTTTAAAAGCAGTTAATATTCAAGACTTAAAAAACGAAGTTAATATTTTAAAGGAACAAATTAAAAATTTGCACAAAGACTTATGTTCATTACAAACAAAAGATCTTGAATTAGAAATAAGATTAACATTAATAGAAAATAGACCTTCTTCTTCAAACATTCAATTAGAGGATACCCCTACGGATCAGCAATTTGTTTTAACAATTAATCAAATAAATTTTCGAAAATGGTATATTCATATTACTCTTAAAATTAAAGATAGTTTTGAATTCAATACTATTGCACTATTAGATAGTGGTGTAGATCAAAATTGTATAAAATAAGGATTAATTCCCTCAATATATTATGAAAAGACAAAAGAACGCCTCCACAGTGCTAATGGTATGGCATTACAAATTAAGTATAAATTATCAAATGCTTACATATACAATCAAGGATATTGTTTTAAAAATTCATTCATTTTTGTACAAGATATAAGTCAAGAAGTTATTTTTGGAACTCCTTTTATTATTCAAATTTATCCATTCAAAGTAGATCAAATTGGTGTGTATACAGAAATTATGGGAACTACAATATCATTCAAATTTGTTACTCCTATTTATCAAAAAGATTTATCTTTATTACAAAATACTTCTATAATAAGACAAATCAATACAATTGAATGTAATAATCCGAAATATTGGTACAAATTAGAAAAACTTGAAGTCATTAAACGACTCAATAATGATCAAAAAGAATTGCAAGAAATAAATCAACAACTAGAAGAATTAAATATTAGCTTACTCAATCATATTGCATTAACAGATTTCAATGAATTTTATACAAAATGGTTGCATAATTATTACCAATCCGTGTGTCAATGTCATGATTTAGAAAAAACCATAGAATATTGGAAAACCAAACATAGAATACTCAATACATGCATAGCTCAATATCAAACCATTAAGCCTACACCCATTCAATGCGGAATAAACTATTTTCAAAAGTTTTCAAATGCAAAAAAAAAATTTTTACAATATTTCCACTATAAGTTTTACTATTTCTGAAAACAACCATAATTTATTTTCAGTTATCAGCAACTCAAACTTCTTAGTCATTTGCCATGACCTCTAATACTCAAACCCATCATCCCTATGCAATCCTTGTTCCAAATCTACTCCGCTCCCCTGCTTATTAATCTTACATTTAGGCCTTAATTATTACCCGCCTAGATCGATACACATGTGTGCGTGTGTATGTGTATACATATATTTACATATATACATATATATATATATATATATATATATATATATATATATATATATATATATATATATATATATATATATATATATATATATATATATATATATATATATATATGTATGTATATATATATATATATTTATATATATATATAGAGAGATAGATATATATATATATATATATATATATATATATATATATATATATATATATATATATATATATATATATATATATATATATATATATATATATATAAGTATATATATA
>JAKOGI010004782.1:17500-20770 GCA_029747015.1 Carnegiea gigantea | reverse complement strand
ACGCTGGCCGCAGCCTGTGAACGCTGGCCGCTTGTCCTGAACGCTGGCCGCAGCCTGTGAACGCTGGCCGCAGGCTGTGAACGCTGGACGCTTGTCCTGAACGCTGGCCGCAGCCTGTGAACGCTGGCCGCTGTCCTGTGAACGCTGGCCGCTGGCATGTGAACGCTGGCCGCAGGCCGTGACCTGTCCCAGCTGAGTATGAAAAATCGGCACGGTTGATGTCCACTCCGGGCACGGCCACCAAACCTCCTGAAGCTCTCTAGGGGGATGGTCAGGGCGGAGTATGAAAAATAGGCACGGTTGATGTCCACTCCGGGCACGGCCACCAAACCTCCTGAAGCTCTCTAGGGGGATGGCCCGGGCGGAGTATGAAAAATCGGTACGGTTGATGTCCACTCCGGGCACGGCCACGAAAGCTCGTTGTGCTCTTTAGGGGGAAGGTGATTGCGCTAGTGCCCCGCCCCGTCCGCGACCCGAGCAGGATGAACGATGGTGAGTGACACCCCGCCCCCGGCCCCGTGACCCCCCCGCGCGCGTTATAATCTTTGACAGGGCGCAGGGCGCAGGGACGCAGGGGCGCGGGGGCGGACTTGACGGACTTGAGCGGACTGGGCGAAGGAAGGGTCGAGAGCTAGGCCCCGTGGCGTGCCGCGTGCCCCCAGATTGGTGCCCCAAGTCCCGAACGTCGATGCCAAGGCATGCCCCCGAGTCCCGGGGAGCGGCCCCGTGCACGGCCGAGGCCTGCCCCCGCGTCCCGCACATCGGCCCCGGGGCATGCCCCGTGCATCGCCTCTAGAACGCCCCCGAAGCAAGGCCAAGGCATGCCCCCCGAGTCCCGCCCATCGCCCCGTGGCAAGGCCAAGGCATGCCCCCGAGTCCCGAACATCGCCCCGGGCCGTGCCCCCGGGTCCCGAGGAACGCCCCCAAACGGCCCCGGGGCATGCCCAAGGCGTGCCCCCGCGTCCCGAGGATCGGCCCCGGTCCATGCCCAAGGCGCGCCCCCCGGGTCCCGAGGAAGGCCCCCGGAACGGCCCCGGTGCATGGCCACGGCATGCCCCGGGTCCCGCACCTCGCCCCGGGGCGTGCCCCCGAGTCCCGAGGAACGCCCCGGTGCATGCCCAAGGCATGGCCCCGAGTCCCGCACGTCGCCCCGGAACGGCCCCGGGGCTCGGCCAAGGCATGGCCCCGAGTCCCGGGGAACGCCCTCAGAACGGCCCCGGTGCATGGCCCCGCGTCCCGCACATCGCCCCGAAACGGGCCCGGTGCATGCCCAAGGCATGCCCCTGAGTCCCGAGGAAGGCCCCCACAACGGCCCCGGTGCATGGCCGAGGCATGCCCCGGGGTCCCGAGGACCGGCCCCGGGGGGCCCCGGGGCATGCCCCCGGGTCCCGAGGGTCGGCCCCGGGGCATGCCCCCGAGAGCGTCCACGCACGCTGCCGGACGCCCACGGCAGCATCCCGGCATGTCGGGCAGCGTCCGGGCATGCTGTCGCGGGCTGCCGGGGGGTGCTGGATGCTGGCCGCAGGCTGTGAACGCTGGCCGCAGCCCTGTGAACGCTGGCCGCTTGTCCTGGACGCTAGCCGCAGCCTGTGAACGCTGGCCGCTTGTCCTGGACGCTGGCCGCAGGCTGGGAACGCTGGCCGCAGGCTGGGAACGCTGGCCGCAGCCCTGTGAACGCTGGCCGCAGCCCTGTGAACGCTGGCCGCTTGTCCTGGACGCTGGCCGCAGGCTGTGAACGCTGGCCGCAGCCCTGTGAACGCGGGCCGCTTGTCCTGGACGCTGGCCGCAGGCTGTGAACGCTGGCCGCAGGCTGTGAACGCTGGCCGCAGCCCTGTGAACGCTGGCCGCTTGTCCTGGACGCGGGCCGCAGGCTGTGAACGCTGGCCGCAGCCCTGTGAACGCTGGCCGCTTGTCCTGGACGCTGGCCGCAGCCCTGTGAACGCTGGCCGCAGCTCCTGAACGCTGGCCGCAGCCTGTGAACGATGGCCGCTTGTCCTGGACGCTGGGCGCAGCCCCTGGACGCTGGCCGCAGGGCCCTGAACGCTGGCCGCAGCCCCGCGAACGCCCGAAGCCGTCCCGAGAAAAAATCCCCGTATTTTTGTCGTGCGTTTTTCCCCAAATTTTGTCCACCCCTTCCCCCCGATTTTTAGAGGATTTACAAGCTTTGTCCCGCATTTTTCTGATTTTTCTCCGATTTTTAGGATTTTTTTCGTTTTCGACTTTAAAAAATCATAAAAAATAGCTCGGGTGTCCGAAAAATTCCGAAAAAATATTTTTAGTAATTTCACATCATGATCTTTCCAATGGTACCATTGGTTGCTGCTGAAACATTCTAAATCTTCAAAAAACCCCAGTATGATTTTTCGTCACAGTTGATGTCTACTGGGGGCAGAGACAGTAGAGTTATAAGAGCTCTTTATAGGGGAGGTGCTTGGCAAGCAGCTGGGGCAGCAGCAGGGTCAGCGGCAGCCATCGCCCATGCATGGCATGGCATGGCATGGCATGATGTCAAAGGCCTTGTTGCCATGGCTTCCTTGCACCGAACCTTGGCGGGCGGATGAGGGACCACCCGGGGGTCGGGTTTTGCCTCGGGAAGCGTGACTAGCATGAAAATTGTTGGATATCGATCGATGGAGTGCGGGAATCGTTGCTATGCTAGTTCCTACCTTCCGAAGCACCGGTGGTGCTCCTGACGCCCGTCTTCGGTGGCATTCCCTAGGCTTCTAGGATGCCATCACGGGTGGGGGCCTTGCCCCCCCTCACCCGAGAACGGTGATCACCCCCACGTGGGCAGGCGTGATTGTCGGTGAATTCCCGCGGCCCACCGTCCCTTCTTTCTTGACCCGGCCCCCTTGCTCCCTGACATCATTTCTGTTGCTCGACATGCCCCGTCCTGGGGGCGGACGGCGGAAGCACTGGCTTGTGGGATTTAAGCGGGGGCGTGTTGCCTTCCACGTGCGGGCTGACCGTCGCAAGCGCGGTGACAGGAGAGGCGACGCGGGATGGGCTGGACGCCCCGGTTGTGAGAAGCCTGTGATCGGTGAGTGAGGGCCTAGACGCTTGAGCATGTAAGCCCCTCGCGCCCGTGAGGCACTGCCACGAACGGGGTGGAAGGCTTGTCTTGAGGAGCCGATCCGTGCGACGGCGGCGGGGTTGATCGCTCCGGTGGGGGAAGCCGACGATCGGTGAGTGAGGGCCTAGACGCTTGAGCTTGTAAGCCCCTCGCGCCCGTGGGGCCGAAGTACACGAACGGAGTGGGAGGCCCTTCCC
>JAKOGI010004782.1:5000-7500 GCA_029747015.1 Carnegiea gigantea | reverse complement strand
CCCCGCCCCGTCCGCGACCCGAGCAGGATGAACGACGGGGAGTGACACCCCGCCCCCGGCCCCGTGACCCCCCCGCGCGCATTATAATCTTTGACAGGGCGCAGGGCGCAGGGCGCAGGGACGCAGGGGCGCGGGGGCGGACTTGACGGACTTGAGCGGACCTTGGGCGGACTGGGCGAAGGAAGGGTCGAGAGCTAGGCCCCGTGGCGTGCCGCGTGCCACCATATTGGTGCCCCAAGTCCCGAACGTCGATGCCAAGGCATGCCCCCGAGTCCCGGGGAGCGGCCCCGTGCACGGCCGAGGCCTGCCCCCGCGTCCCGTACATCGGCCCCGGGGCATGCCCCCGTGCATCGCCTCTAGAACGCCCCCGAAGCAAGGCCAAGGCATGCCCCCCGAGTCCCGCCCATCGCCCCGTGGCAATGCCAAGGCATGCCCCCGAGTCCCGCACATCGCCCCGGGCCGTGCCCCCGGGTCCCGAGGAACGCCCCCAAACGGCCCCGGTGCATGCCCAAGGCGTGCCCCCGCGTCCCGAGGATCGGCCCCGGTCCATGCCCAAGGCGTGCACCCCGGGTCCCGAGGAAGGCCCCCGGAACGGCCCCGGTGCATGGCCACGGCATGCCCCCGAGTCCCGCACCTCGCCCCGGGGCGTGCCCCCGAGTCCCGAGGAACGCCCCGGTGCATGCCCAAGGCATGGCCCGAGTCCCGCACGTCGCCCCGGAACGGCCCCGGGGCGCGGCCAAGGCATGGCCCCGAGTCCCGGGAAACGCCCTCAGAACGGCCCCGGTGCATGGCCCCGCGTCCCGCACATCGCCCCGAAACGGCCCCGGTGCATGCCCAAGGCATGCCCCTGAGTCCCGAGGAAGGCCCCCACAAGGGCCCCGGTGCATGGCCGAGGCATGCCCCCGGGTCCCGAGGACCGGCCCCGGGGGGCCCCGGGGCGTGCCCCCGGGTCCCGAGGGTCGGCCCCGGGGCATGCCCCCGAGAGCGTCCACGCACGCTGCCGGACGCCCACGGCAGCATCCATGCATGCCGGGCAGCGTCGGGGCATGCTGTCGCTGGGTGCCGGGGGCTGCCGGGGGGTGCTGGATGCTGGCCGCAGGCTGTGAACGCTGGCCGCAGCCCTGTGAACGCTGGCCGCTTGTCCTGGACGCTGGCCGCAGGCTGTGAACGCTGGCCGCAGCCCTGTGAACGCTGGCCGCTGGTCCTGGACGCTGGCCGCAGGCTGTGAACGCTGGCCGCAGCCTGTGAACGCTGGCCGCAGGCTGTGAACGCTGGCCGCAGCCCTGTGAACGCTGGCCGCTTGTCCTGGACGCTGGCCGTAGGCTGTGAACGCTGGCCGCAGCCCTGTGAACGCTGGCCGCTTGTGCTGGACGCTGGCCGCAGGCTGTGAACGCTGGCCGCAGGCTGTGAACGCTGGCCGCAGCCCTGTGAACGCTGGCCGCTTGTCCTGGAAGCTGGCCGCAGGCTGTGAACGCTGGCCGCAGCCCTGTGAACGCTGGCCGCTTGTCCTGAACGCTGGCCGCAGCCTGTGAACGCTGGCCGCAGGGTGTGAACGCTGGCCGCTTGTCCTGAACGCTGGCCGCAGCCTGTGAACGCTGGCCGCTTGTCCTGAACGCTGGCCGCAGCCTGTGAACGCTGGCCGCAGCTCCTGAACGCTGGCCGCAGGCTGTGAACGCTGGCCGCTTGTCCTGAACGCTGGCCGCAGCCTGTGAACGCTGGCCGCTGGTCCTGGACGCTGGGCGCAGCCCCTGGACGCTGGGCGCAGCCCCTGGACGCTGGGCGCAGCCCCTGGACGCTGGCCGCAGGGCCCTGAACGCTGGCCGCAGCCCCGCGAACGCCCGAAAGCCGTCCCGAGAAAAAATCCCCGTATTTTTGTCGTGCGTTCTTCCCCAAATTTTGTCCACCCCTTCCCCACGATTTTTAGAGGATTTACAAGCTTTGTCCCGCATTTTTCTGATTTTTCTCCGATTTTTAGGATTTTTTTTTGTTTTCGACTTTAAAAAATCATAAAAAATAGCTCGGGTGTCCGAAAAATTCCGAAAAAATATTTTTTAGTAATTTCAAATCATGATCTTTCCAATGGTACCATTGGTTGCTGCTGAAACATTCTAAATCTTCAAAAAACCCCAGTATGATTTTTCGTCACAGGTGATGTCTACTGGGGGCAGAGCCAGTAGAGGTATAAGAGCTCTTTATAGGGGAGGTGCTTGGCAAGCAGCTGGGGCAGCAGCAGGGTCAGCGGCAGCCATCGCCCATGCATGGCATGGCATGGCATGATGTCAAAGGCCTTTTTGCCATGGCTTCCTTGCACCGAACCTTGGCGGGCGGATGAGGGACCACCCCGGGGGTCGGGTTTTGCCTCGGGAAGCGTGACTAGCATGAAAATTGTTGGATATCGATCGATGGAGTGCGGGAATCGTTGCTATGCTAGTTCCAACCTTCCGAGGCACCGGTGGTGCTCCTGACGCCCGTCTTCGGTGGCATTCCCTAGGCTTCTAGG
>JAKOGI010004781.1:17500-20771 GCA_029747015.1 Carnegiea gigantea | reverse complement strand
CACGGCCACCAAACCTGCTGAAGCTCACTAGGGGGATGGTCCGGGCGGAGTATGAAAAATAGGCACGGTTGATGTCCACTCCGGGCACGGCCACCAAACCTCCTGAAGCTCTCTAGGGGGATGGCCCGGCGGAGTATGAAAAATCGGCACGGTTGATGTCCACTCCGGGCACGGCCACGAAAGCTCGTTGGGCTCTTTAGGGGGAAGGTGATTGAGCTAGTGCCCCGCCCCGTCCGCGACCCGAGCAGGATGAACGATGGGAGTGACACCACCGCCCCCGGCCCGTGACCCCCCGCGCGGCATTATAATCTTGACAGGGCGCAGGGCGCAGGGACGCAGGGGCGCGTGGGCGGACTTGACGGACTTGAGCGGACCTTGGGCGGACTGGGCGAAGGGAGGGTCGAGAGCTAGGCCCCGTGGCGTGCCGCGTGCCCCCATATTGGTGCCCCAAGGCCCGAACGTCGATGCCAAGGCATGCCCCCGAGACCCGGGGAGCGGCCCCGTGCACGGCGAGGGCCTGCCCCCGCGTTCCCGCACACGGCCCCGGGGGCTGCCCCGTGCATCGCCTATAGAACGCCCCCCGAAGCAAGGGCCAAGGCATGACCCCCGAAGCTCCGCCAATCGCCCCCCCGTGGCAAGGCCAAGGCATGCCCCCGAGTCCGCACATCGCCCTCGGGCCGTGCCCCGGGTCCCGAGGAACGCCCCCAAACGGCCCCGGTGCATGCCCAAGGCGTGCCCCCGCGTCCCGAGGATCGGCCCCGGTCCATGCCCAAGGCGTGCCCCCCGGGTCCCGAGGAAGGCCCCGGAACGGCCCCGGTGCATGGCCACGGCATGCCCCCGAGTCCCGCACCTCGCCCCGGGGCGTGCCCCCGAGTCCCGAGGAACGCCCCGGTGCATGCACAAGGCATGGCCCCGAGTCCCGCACGTCGCCCCGGAACGGCCCCGGGGCGCGGCCACGGCATGGCCCCGAGTCCCGGGGACCGCCCTCAGAACGGCCCCGGTGCATGGCCCCGCGTCCCGCACATCGCCCCGAAACGGCCCCGGTGCATGCCCAAGGCATGCCCCTGAGTCCCGAGGAAGGCCCACACAACGGCCCCGGTGCATGGCCGAGGCATGCCCCCGGGTCCCGAGGACCGGCCCCGGGGGGCCCCCGGGGCAGGCCCCCGGGCCCCGGGGGCGGGCCCGCCGGGTGTGAACATGCCCCCGAGACAGCGTCCACGCACGCTGCCGGACGCCCACGGCAGCATCCATGCATGGCAGGGCAGCGCTCTTCCGGCATGCTGTCGCTGGGTGCGGGGGGTGCTGGATGCTGGCCGCAGGCTAGTGAACGCTGGCCGCAGCCCTGTATGAACGCTTGGCCGCTTGTCCTGGACGGCTGGCAGCAGCCTGTGAACGCTGGCCGCTTGTCTGGACGCTGGACGCAGGATGGGAACGCTGGCCGCAGGCTAGTGAACGCTGGCCGCAGCCCTGTGAACGCTGGCCGCTTGTCCTGGACGCTGACCGCAGGCTGTGAACGCTGGCCGCAGCCCTGGGAACGCTGGCCGCAGCCCTGTGAACGCTGGCCGCTTGTCCTGGACGCTGGCCGCAGGCTGTGAACGCTGGCCGCAGGCTGTGACCGCTGGCCGCAGCCCTGTGAACGCTGGCCGCTTGTCCTGGACGCTGGCCGCAGGCTGTGAACGCTGGCCGCAGCCCTGTGAACGCTGGCCGCTTGTCATGGACGCTGGCCGCAGCCCTGTGAACGCTGGCCGCAGCTCCTGAACGCTGGCCGCAGACCACGTGACGTGGCCGCTTGTCCTGGGACGCTAGGGCGAAGCCCCTTGCAGGGGGGGGGGCTGGGCGCAGCCCCTGGACGCTGGACGCAGGGCCCTGAACGCTGGCCGCAGCCCCGCGAACGCCCGAAAGCCGTCCCGAGAAAAAATCCCCGTATTTTTGTCGTGCGTTTTTCCCCAAATTTTGTCCACCCCTTCCCCACGATTTTTAGAGGATTTACAAGCTTTGTCCCGCATTTTCCTGATTTTTCTCCGATTTTTAGGATTTTTTTTCGTTTTCGACTTTAAAAAATCATAAAAAATAGCTCGGGTGTCCGAAAAATTCCGAAAAAATATTTTTTAGTAATTT
This sequence comes from Carnegiea gigantea, assembly GCA_029747015.1. Lineage (NCBI taxonomy): Eukaryota > Viridiplantae > Streptophyta > Magnoliopsida > Caryophyllales > Cactaceae > Carnegiea > Carnegiea gigantea. Next base: position 18,653 of record JAKOGI010004781.1, on the reverse strand, counting down.
CACATCATGACCTTTCCAATGGTACCATTGGTTGCTGCTGAAACATTCTAAATCTTCAAAAAACCCCAGTATGATTTGATTTTTCGTCCCAGTTGATGTCTACTGGGGGCAGAGCCAGTAGAGTTATAGAGCTCTTTATAGGGGAGGTGCTTGGCAAGCAGCTGGGGCAGCAGCAGGGTCAGCGGCAGCCATCGCCCATGCATGGCATGGCATGGCATGATGGCAAAGGCCTTGTTGCCATGGCTTCCTTGCACCGAACCTTGGCGGGCGGGTGAGGGACCACCCCCGGGGTCGGGTTTTGCCTCGGGAAGGGTGACTAGCATGAAAATTGTTGGATACGATCGATGGAGTGCGGGAGGGAATACGTTGCTATGACTAGTTCTACCTTCCGAGGCACGGTGGTGCTCTGGACGCCCGTCTTCGGTCGGCCATTCCCTAGGCTTCTAGGGATGCCTCCACGGGTGGGGGCCTTGCCCCACCCTCAACCGAGAACGGTGATCACCCCCCGTGGGCTAGGGGTGATTGCGGGATTTCCCGCGGTCGACCACCGCCCTCTCTTCGACACGGCCCATTGCTCCCTGACATCATGATCTGTTTGCTCGCCTGCCCGTCCTGGGGGCGGACGCGCGGCGGACGCACTTGGATTGTGGGATTTAAGACAGGGAGGGCGTGTGCCTCCACGTGCGGGCTCCTGACCGTCGCTAAGCGCGGTTGACAGGAGAGAGGGACGCGGAGGATGGGGGGGGCTGGACGCCCCCGGTTGTGAGAAGCCTGTGATCTGTGAGTGAGGGCCTAGACGCTTGAGCTTGTAAGCCCCTCGCGCCCGTGAGGCACTGCCACGAACGGGGTGGAAGGCTTGTCTTGAGGAGCCGATCCGTGCGACGACGGCGGGGTTGATTGCTCCGGTGGTGGAAGCCGACGATCGGTGAGTGAGGGCCTAGACGCTTGAGCTTGTAAGCCCCTCGCGCCCGTGAGGCCGAAGTACACGAACGTAGTGGGAGGCCCTTCCCGAGGAGCACTTCCAAGGGCAGCGGACACCTGAGGCCTGCGGCGGGGCGGGGTAGAAAGCGCTTACCGTGCCCTTCGAGCATCGGGATTTTGCCGGTGGGGATGCCGTGCGCCCCTCGTCCCTTGTTTCTTGCCATGGCCCCTT
>JAKOGI010004781.1:5000-7500 GCA_029747015.1 Carnegiea gigantea | reverse complement strand
CTGGCCGCAGCCTGTGAACGCTGGCCGCAGGACTGTGAACGCTGGACGCTTGTCCTGAACGCTGGCCGCAGGCTGTGAACGCTGGCCGCAGCCTGTGAACGCTGGCCGCAGCCTGTGAACGCTGGCCGCTTGTCCTGAACGCTGCCCGCTTGTCCTGAACGCTGGCCGCAGCCTGTGAACGCTGGCCGCAGCCTGTGAACGCTGGCCGCTTGTCCTGAACGCTGGCCGCAGCCTGTGAACGCTGGCCCCTGTCCTGTGAACGCTGGCCGCTGGCCTGTGAACGCTGGCCGCAGGCCGTGACCTGTCCCAGCTGAGTATGAAAAATTGGCACGGTTGATGTCCACTCCGGGCACGGCCACCAAACCTCCTGAAGCTCTCTAGGGGGAGGGTCCGGGCGGAGTATGAAAAATAGGCACGGTTGATGTCCACTCCGGGCACGGCCACCAAACCTCCTGAAGCTATCTAGGGGGATGGCCCGGGCGGAGTATGAAAAATCGGCACGGTTGATGTCCACTCCGGGCACGGCCACGAAAGCTCGTTGTGCTCTTTAGGGGGAAGGTGATTGAGCTAGTGCCCCGCCCCGTCCGCGACCCGAGCAGGATGAACGATGGTGTGTGACACCCCGCCCCCGGCCCCGTGACCCCCCCGCGCGCATTATAATCTTTGACAGGGCGCAGGGCGCAGGGACGCAGGGGCGCGGGGGCGGACTTGACGGACTTGACGGACTTGAGCGGACCTTGGGCGGACTGGGCGAAGGAAGGGTCGAGAGCTAGGCCCCGGGGCGTGCCGCGTGCCCCCATATTGGTGCCCCAAGTCCCGAACGTCGATGCCAAGGCATGCCCCCGAGTCCCGGGGAGCGGCCCCGTGCACGGCCGAGGCCTGCCCCCGCGTCCCGCACATCGGCCCCGGGGCATGCCCCGTGCATCGCCTCTAGAACGCCCCCGAAGCAAGGCCAAGGCATGCCCCCCGAGTCCCGCCCATCGCCCCGTGGCAAGGCCAAGGCATGCCCCCGAGTCCCGCACATAGCCCCGGGCCGTGCCCCCGGGTCCCGAGGAACGCCCCCAAACGGCCCCGGTGCATGCCCAAGGCGTGCCCCCGCGTCCCGAGGATCGGCCCCGGTCCATGACCAAGGCGTGCCCCCCGGGTCCCGAGGAAGGCCCCCGGAACGGCCCCGGTGCATGGCCACGGCATGCCCCCGAGTCCCGCACCTCGCCCCGGGGCGTGCCCCCGAGTCCCGAGGAAAGCCCCGGTGCATGCCCAAGGCATGGCCCCGAGTCCCGCACGTCGCCCCGGAACGGCCCCGGGGCGCGGCCAAGGCATGGCCCGAGTCCCGGGGAACGCCCTCAGAACGGCCCCGGTGCATGGCCCCGCGTCCCGCACATCGCCCCGAAACGGCCCCGGTGCATGCCCAAGGCATGCCCCTGAGTCCCGAGGAAGGCCCCCACAACGGCCCAGGTGCATGGCCGAGGCATGCCCCCGGGTCCCGAGGACCGGCCCCGGGGGGCCCCGGGGCATGCCCCCGGGTCCCGAGGGTCGGCCCCGGGGCATGCCCCCGAGAGCGTCCACGCACTCTGCCGGACGCCCACGGCAGCATCCATGCATGCCGGGCAGCGTCCGGGCATGCTGTCGCTGGGTGCCGGGGGCTGCCGGGGGGTGCTGGATGCTGGCCGCAGGCTGTGAACGCTGGCCGCAGCCCTGTGAACGATGGCCGCTTGTCCTGGACGCTGGCCGCAGGCTGTGAACGCTGGCCGCAGCCCTGTGAACGCTGGCCGCTTGTCCTGGACGCTGGCCGCAGGCTGTGAACGCTGGCCGCAGCCCTGTGAACGCTGGCCGCTTGTCATGGACGCTGGCCGCAGGCTGTGAACGCTGGCCGCAGCCCTGTGAACGCTGGCCGCTTGTCCTGGACGCTGGCCGCAGGCTGGGGACGCTGGCCGCAGCCCTGTGAACGCTGGCCGCTTGTCCTGGACGCTGGCCGCAGGCTGTGAACGCTGGCCGCAGGCTGGGAACGCTGGCCGCAGCCCTGTGAACGCTGGCCGCTTGTCCTGGACGCTGGCCGCAGGCTGTGAACGCTGGCCGCAGCCCTTTGAACGCTGGCCGCTTGTCCTGAACGCTGGCCGCAGCCTGTGAACGCTGGCCGCAGGCTGTGAACGCTGGCCGCTTGTCCTGAACGCTGGCCGCAGCCTGTGAACGATGGCCGCAGCCTGTGAACGCTGGCCGCTTGTCCTGAACGCTGGCCGCAGCCTGTGAACGCTGGCCGCAGGCTGTGACCGCTGGCCGCTTGTCCTGAACGCTGGCCGCAGCCTGTGAGCGCTGGCCGCAGGCCGGTGAACGCGGGCCGCTTGTCCTGAACGCTGGCCGCAGCCTGTGAACGCTGGCCGCTTGTCCTGGACGCTGGGCGCAGCCCCTCGACGCTGGGCGCAGCCCCTGGACGCTGGCCGCAGGGCCCTGAACGCTGGCCGCAGCCCCGCGAACGCCCGAAAGCCGTCCCGAGAAAAAATCC
>JAKOGI010004780.1:12500-15000 GCA_029747015.1 Carnegiea gigantea | reverse complement strand
AGCGTCCAGGGGCTGCGCCCAGCGTCCAGGACAAGCGGCCAGCGTTCACAGGCTGCGGCCAGAGTTCAGGAGCTGCGGCCAGCGTTCACAGGGCTGCGGCCAGCGTCCAGGACAAGCGGCCAGCGTTCACAGGGCTGCGGCCAGCGTTCACAGCCTGCGGCCAGCGTCCGGGACAAGCGGCCAGCGTTCACAGGGCTGCGGCCAGCGTTCACAGCCTGCGGCCAGCGTTCCCAGCCTGCGGCCAGCGTCCAGGACAAGCGGCCAGCGTTCACAGGCTGCGGCCAGCGTCCAGGAAAAGCGGCCAGCGTTCACAGGGCTGCGGCCAGCGTTCACAGCCTGCGGCCAGCATCCAGCACCCCCCGGCAGCCCCGGCACCCAGCGACAGCATGCCCGGACGCTGCCCGGCATGCATGGATGCTGCCGTGGGCGTCCGGCAGCGTGCGTGGACGCTCTCGGGGGCATGCCCCGGGGCCGACCCGCGGGACCCGGGGGCATGCCCCGGGGGCCCCCGGGGCCGGTCCTCGGGACCCGGGGGCATGCCTCGCCATGCACGGGGCCGTGGTGGGCCTTCCTCGGACTCAGGGGCCATGCCTGGGCATTGCACCTGGGGCGTTTCGGGGCGATTGTGCGGGAGCGGGGGCATGCACCGGGGCCGTTCTGAGGGAGTTTCACGGACTCAGGGCGGCCATGCCTTGCGCGCCCCGAGGCCGTTCGGGGCGACGTGCGGGACTCGGGGCCATGCCTTGGGCAGCACCGGGGCGGTCCTCGGACCTCGGGGAACGCACAGGGCGAGGTTGAGGACCGGGGGCATGCCTGGCCATCCACCGGGCCGTTCCGGGGGACTTCCTCGGGACCGGGGGGCGCGCCTTGGGCATGGACGGGTGTCCGATCATCGGGACGCGGAGGCACGCCTTGGGCATGCACCGGGGCGTTTTGGGGGCGTTCCTCGGGACCGGGGGGCACGGCCCGGGGCGATGTGCGGGCCTCGGGGGCATGCCTTGGCCTTGCCACGGGGCGATGGGCGGGACTCGGGGGGCATGCCTTGGCCTTGCTTCGGGGGCGTTCTAGAGGCTATGCACGGGGGCATGCCCCGGGGCCGATGTGCGGGACGCGGGGGCAGGCCTCGGCCGTGCACGGGGCCGCTCCCCGGGACTCGGGGGGATGCCTTGGCATCGACGTTCGGGACTTGGGGCACCAATATGGGGGCACGCGGCACGCCACGGGGCATAGCTCTCGACCCTTCCTTCGCCCAGTCCGCCCAAGGTCCGCTCAAGTCCGTCAAGTCCGCCCCCGCGCCCTGCGTCCCTGCGCCCTGCGCCCTGTCAAAGATTATAATGCGCGCGGGGGGGTCACGGGGCCGGGGGCGGGGTGTCACTCACCATCGTTCATCCTGCTCGGGTCGCGGACGGGGCGGGGCACTAGCTCAATCACCTTTCCCCTAAAGAGCACAACGAGCTTTCGTGGCCGTGCCCGGAGTGGACATCAACCGTGCCGATTTTTCATACTCAGCCCGGGCCATCCCCCTAGAGAGCTTCAGGAGGTTTGGTGGCCGTGCCCGGAGTGGACATCAACCGTGCCTATTTTTCATACTCCGCCCGGACCATCCCCCTAGAGAGCTTCAGTAGGTTTGGTGGCCGTGCCCGGAGTGGACATCAACCGTGCCGATTTTTCATACTCAGCTGGGACAGGTCACGGCCTGCGGCCAGCGTTCACAGGCCAGCGGCCAGCGTTCACAGGCCTGCGGCCAGCGTTCACAGGCTGCGGCCAGCGTTCAGGACAAGCGGCCAGCGTTCACAGCTTGCGGCCAGCGTTCACAGGCTGCGGCCAGCGTTCAGGACAAGCGGCCAGCGTTCGGGACAAGCGGCCAGCGTTCACAGGCTGCGGCCAGCGTTCAGGACCTGCGGCCAGCGTTCACAGGCTGCGGCCAGCGTTCAGGACAAGCGGCCAGCGTTCACAGCCTGCGGCCAGCGTTCAGGACAAGCGGCCAGCGTTCACAGGCGTGCGGCCAGCGTTCACAGGCTGCGGCCAGCGTTCAGGACAAGCGGCCAGCGTTCACAGGCTGCGGCCAGCGTTCAGGACAAGCGGCCAGCGTTCACAGCCTGCGGCCAGCGTTCACAGGCTGCGGCCAGCGTTCAGGACAAGCGGCCAACGTTCAGGACAAGCGGCCAGCGTTCACAGGCTGCGGCCAGCGTTCAGGACAACCGGCCAGCGTTCACAGCCTGCGGCCAGCGTTCACAGGCTGCGGCCAGCGTTCAGGACAAGCGGTCAGCGTTCACAGGCTGCGGCCAGCGTTCAGGACAAGCGGCCAGCGTTCACAGGCTGCGGCCAGCGTTCAGGACAATCGGCCAGCGTTCACAGCCTGCGGCCAGCGTTCACAGGCTGCGGCCAGCGTTCAGGACAAGCGGCCAGCGTTCACAGGCTGCGGCCAGCGTTCACAGGCCGCGGCCAGCGTTCAGGACAAGCGGCCAGCGTTCACAGGCTGCGGCCAGCGTTCACAGGC
>JAKOGI010004780.1:0-2500 GCA_029747015.1 Carnegiea gigantea | reverse complement strand
TCAACCCCGCCGTCGTCGCACGGATCGGCTCCTCAAGACAAGCCTTCCACCCCGTTCGTGGCAGTGCCTCACGGGCGCGAGGGGCTTACAAGCTCAAGCGTCTAGGCCCTCACTCACCGATCACAGGCTTCTCACAACGGGGCGTCCAGGCCATCCCGCGTCGCCTCTCCTGTCACCGCGCTTGCGACAGTCAGCCCGCACGTGGAAGGCAACACGCCTCCGCGCAAATCCCACAGCCAGTGCGTCCGCCGTCCGCCCCGGGAAGGGGGGAGGTGGGTCGTCAAGCAACAGAAAGGCAATGTCAAGGAGCAAGGGGCCATGTCAAGAAACAAGGGACGAGGGGCGCAACGGCATCCCCACCGGCAAAATCCCGATGCGAAGGGCACTCCCCGCCCCGCGCAGGCCTCAGGTCGCGCCCTTGGAAGTGCTCCTCGGGAAGGGCCTCCCACTCCGTTCGTGTACTTCGGCCTCACGGGCGCGAGGGGCTTACAAGCTCAAGCGTCTAGGCCCTCACTCACCGATCGTCGGCTTCCACCACCGGAGCGATCAACCCCGCCGTCGTCGCACGGATCGGCTCAAGACAAGCCTTCCACCCCGTTCGTGGCAGTGCCTCACGGGCGCGAGGGGCTTACAAGCTCAAGCGTCTAGGCCCTCACTCACCGATGACAGGCTTCTCACAACCGGGGCGTCCAGCCCATCCCGCGTCGCCTCTCCTGTCACCGCGCTTGCGACGGTCAGCCCGCACGTGGAAGGCAACACGCCCACGCTTAAATCCCACAAGCCAGTGCGTCCGCCGTCCGCCCCCAGGACGGGGCATGTCGAGCAACAGAAATGATGTCAGGGAGAAAGGGGGCCGGGTCAAGAAAGAAGGGACGGTGGGCCGCGGGAATTCACCGACAATCACCCCTGCCCACGTGGGGGAGATCACCGTTCTCGGGTGAGGGGGGGCAAGGACCCCACCCGTGATGGCATCCTAGAAGCCTAGGGAATGCCACCGAAGACGGGCGTCAGGAGCACCACCGGTGGCTCGGAAGGTAGGAACTAGCATAGCAACGATTCCCGCACTCCATCGATCGATATCCAACAATTTTCATGCTAGTCACGCTTCCCGAGGCAAAACCCGACCCCCGGGGTGGTCCCACATCCGCCCGCCAAGGTTCGGTGCAAGGAAGCCATGGCAACAAGGCCTTTGACATCATGCCATGCCATGCCATGCATGGGCGATGGCTGCCGCTGACCCTGCTGCTGCCCCAGCTGCTTGCCAAGCACATCCCCTATAAAGAGCTCTTATAACTCTACTGGCTCTGCCCCCAGTAGACATCAACTGTGACGAAAAATCATACTGGGGTTTTTTGAAGATTTAGAATGTTTCAGCAGCAACCAATGGTACCATTGGAAAGATCATGATGTCAAATTACTAAAAAATATTTTTTCGGAATTTTTCGGACACCCGAGCTATTTTTTATGATTTTTTAAAGGCGAAAACGAAAAAAAATCCTAAAAATCGGAGAAAAATCAGAAAAATGCGGGACAAAGCTTGGAAATCCTCTAAAAATCGTGGGGAAGGGGTGGACAAAATTTGGGGAAAAACGCACGACAAAAATACGGGGATTTTTTCTAGGGACGGCTTTCGGGCGTTCGCGGGGCTGCGGCCAGCGTTCAGGGCCCTGCGGCCAGCGTCCAGGGGCTGCGCCCAGCGTCCAGGGGCTGCGCCCAGCGTCCAGGACAAGCGGCCAGAGTTCACAGGCTGCGGCCAGCGTTCAGGAGCTGCGGCCAGCGTTCACAGGGCTGCGGCCAGCGTCCAGGACAAGCGGCCAGAGTTCACAGGGCTGCGGCCAGCGTTCACAGCCTGCGGCCAGCGTCCAGGACAAGCGGCCAGCGTTCACAGGGCTGCGGCCAGCGTTCACAGCCTGCGGCCAGCGTTCCCAGCCTGCGGCCAGAGTCCAGGACAAGCGGCCAGCGTTCACAGGCTGCGGCCAGCGTCCAGGACAAGCGGCCAGCGTTCACAGGGCTGCGGCCAGCGTTCACAGCCTGCGGCCAGCATCCGGCAGCTCCCGGCACCCAGCGACAGCATGCCCGGACGCTGCCCGGCATGCATGGATGCTGCCGTGGGCGTCCGGCAGCGTGCGTGGACGCTCTCGGGGGCATGCCCCGGGGCCGACCCTCGGGACCCGGGGGGCACGCCCCGGGGCCCCCCGGGGCCGGTCCTCGGGACCCGGGGCATGCCTCGGCCATGCACCGGGGCCGTTGTGGGGGCCTTCCTCGGGACTCAGGGGCATGCCTTGGGCAAGCACCGGGGCCGTTTCGGGGCGATGTGCGGGACGCGGGGCCATGCACCGGGGCCGTTCTGAGGGCGTTCACCGGGACTCGGGGCCATGCCTTGGCCGCGCCCCGGGGCCGTTCCGGGGCGACGTGCGGGACTCGGGGCCATGCCTTGGGCATGCACCGGGGCGTTCCTCGGGACACGGGGGCACGCCCCGGGGCGAGGGGCGGGACTCGG
>JAKOGI010004779.1:0-20827 GCA_029747015.1 Carnegiea gigantea | reverse complement strand
TTCAACCAAGCCAAAACCTGAGACCGCGCACTGCAGGGCGCAATCCAGCACAGTCCGAAATAAGGCCCTAATTGGTTGACTTCCTCAACTCCAACTTTTGTCAAATTTTGCAGCATGAAAGGGGACACCAATATTTATCAGGTCATGGGTTCAAATCCCATCCAAAGCACCCCCTTATGTTGGTATTAACCAGCCAAAAGGACAAGAGAAACACCCCTTTACCCGGTTCTTCCCAAACCGGTACAAGGGTCTGATTTTCTTGGGTTTTGCTTGTCCCCTTGCCTCCCCACTTGTTGAAAGGGATGTCTTTAGAAGACGAATTAAAGCCGTTTACCTCAAAGTAAAAAAAAGGATGTTTGTGTAAGTAAGAGGTTGGAGCGAAAGTATCCATTAATTTACCTCTTAACTTAACCCATGTTGTGATCTTACTTTTCCCTTTCTTCTTCCTGTTATACTTGTACTTTTCCCACCATTCAAGTGCATGGCCTCGGAGCTTCTTGATAACCACCTTAAACTTCTCATGCTCGTCAATATTGTAGCGAGTGAAAACTTGATCCACTTTGGAAATCCAGTAAGGGAAATCTTCTTTTTGGCCACGAAACTTTGGAGTTTCAAGGATGACCATCTCCTTTTCAATCAAAGCAATATCTTTTCTCAAGTTCCCAAGAGAAATCATGATGGATGAATGCTTAAGGGTTCTTTGTGGGTTATGTGTTTAGGCTAGAAAAAGGCTATTTTGGAGAAGAGGAGGGAGGGCACGGTCGTGCAATGGGGCACTGGGGAACCGTGCTATGCTTCGACCTGAGGAAATGCAGAAAAGTAGGGTGGCACGGTCGTGCTGGTAGGCACGGGGGCACCGTGCTGCGTCTCGACTTGAAGAGTTCTGGAAAATGAATATGGCACGGTCGTGTGGTATGGCACGGGGGCACCGTGCGAAATGTCTGGCCTGTGGACACTGGATGTTCACGGTTTTTTTTTTTTTTTTTGTGTATTTGGGTGTGATGTGGGTCACTTTAAAAACCTTGGCTCTGATACCAATTGATGTATATGTGGGGGGGTAAGTGAACCAAATCAAACTCAAATAAACCCAAATAAGAATTGAACCAAAGTAAAGAGAAAATGGAAGGTTGTTTGAGGTGGAATGAAAATAATAGCAAAACAGAACAAATGATAAACAAGACCTTGCACTTGAGATAATCCTTCGCGGAGCCACTCAAGGACTTGATCTTGGGCAAATACTCTCGTCTTCACCAAGGAATCACTCCAATTGGAAAAGAAAAGAGAACCTAGAACACCACTTGAACTTGCCAAAATTCAAGATATAGAACTAGGGATTTGGAATACTTTTGAGAATCACACTCAAAGTAATTGTATTTCACTTGGGAAAGCTTACAACTCTGAATGATGAAATGCAACTACACAACCCACCTATTTATAGGCTAAACAAAGACAACCAAAAGAGTTAAAAACTCCTAGTAATTAAAACTAGAAAATTGAAAAGACTTAGGAAAAATAAAAAGACTCATCATAAAAGGAGTGGGGGAGGTTATAAGGAATATTCTAGGATTTGTCAGCTGAATATCTCCATCTAGAAGCCTCCAAAACGTGCACAATATCGGCCACACAAATACATGTAACCGAAGACTCTTCATTTTCCCAGAATTAATCCTTGCAGCTGCCTCAACGTCAACAGAGTATATCTTCCAGAATACTCGGCCAAAGCATGCGTTCTTGGGCTTGATAGAAAGCCCTGGAAGTCTATTTTCCAGAATGGGCTCATTTGCTCAATTTGGATAAGAGGTTTGAAAGTTATGGCCCAAACAATGCACCTATCTCAGACTGGACTGGATCAGAAAAATGTACCTTTGAGTGATATTTTGCCCAATCAAATGACGTCCAAATTAAACAAACTTGGGCTTATTTTAAAGCTGAAATCTCAAGCTTCAAAACCATGTGGCCCCTCAAGTTGTGGGTCCACTTGAGCTAGTCCAAAAATGAGCACAAAAAAATTACCTTCCGACGGGATGAATCGGGCACCAATTCTTCCGGGAGGAATATGAGTTTTATCCAGATTTTCGCCACTTGCTTGACTTCTTCATGGTGTCTAAAGTCCTTGAACTCACATAATAAGAGAAAATATGAGAGTTCCCATGCACGCTCTTGTTTGACACTTTTCTTCTTGGAAGTGGACCTTAAATAAAAATGATGCGTATGGGAATATGCATCATACTCCCCGGGTGGTTTTGAGTTTGTACTCAAACTCAAAGGGTTAGCAAGCCTCTCAAGAAAGGGGTCACACTCACAGTATGGGAGCTTTTGGGGAAGGAGGTCACAGGGCATCACCTCTAGAGAGATATAGAAGAGGGTGAGGGGAGGATGATAAAACGGGTCATACCTGGTGAGGAGAAGAGGCGGAAGTGAGAAATCTTCTTTGGGGGCAAGGGTTTGGGAAGGATGAATGAGGGGTTAAGGCTTGTCGGTCCTTTTGTGGCTTGGGGGGTTGGGAAGGTTGAATGGGGGTTAAGGTGAATTCCTCCTGGGCCAAGAGTTGCTCAACTTCTTCAATAACCCCACATGCCTCCAACTCGGGTGCTTGGAGCTCGGTAGGGCGTACTTCTTGAATCAAGAGTTGTTCAAACTCTTCAGCAACCCTACATGGCTTCATCACTTCAAGGTCTTTAACTACATGCTCTTCAATTCTTGGGGTTATGCTCAAATTTACCTCATTATCTTCTTGGCACCCTTCTTGGGTGAAAGATTGCTCAATTTCTTGCACAATCTCTTCTTGCTTCAACTCGGATCTTTGGGCCTCAAGTTCAAAGGTCTCTTCATCACCATAGTCATCAAAAACAGGAGGTAGGTCAACTAGGCTTGAAGCTTTTTCTCCAAGGATCTCTTCATCTTTGTTGGAGTTAAGTTTCTCCAAATAAAAGAAGGAAGTAGAGCTAGAGTTACAAGCACTCATGGGACTCCCCTTGTTGAAAGTGATGTATGTGTGGGTGGAAAGTGATCCAAATCAAACTCAAATCAAACTAAGCAAAATAAAAAGAGAGAAAGATGGGAAAGATGAAGAATATCACCAAACAGGATAGAGATGGTTAGTGCAAGACTTTGTGTATGAGATAATCCTTCCGGAGCCACTCACACCTTGGTGTTGGGCTAATTCCCTTCACTCTTCTGAGGAATCACTCCAAAGAAAAGAAAGAGAACCTAGAACACCACTTGAATTAGACAAATTCAAGATATAGAACTAGGAATTTTTGGGACACAAATGAGAATCACTCTCAAAGGTGCTTGAATAACTCTTGAAAATGACTTAGAAATCTGATCTACAATGCTCACACGCCCCCCCTTTATATAGGCTCAGCAAAAGACAACAAAAAGGACTCAAATAACTCCTAACAATTAAAACTAGTAAAATGAAAAGACTAAGATAAATGAAAAGACACATCATAAAAGGGGTGGGGGAGGTTACAAGGAATATTCTAGGATTTCTTAGCTGATTACACCAATCTAGAAGACTCCAAAACGTGCACGATGTCAGCCACACAATCACATGTAACCGAAGACTCTTCATATTCCCAGAATTAATCCTTGCAGCTGCCTCAACTTCAACAGAGCATAACTTCCAGAATACTCGGCCAAATCACGCGTTCGTGGTCTTGATAGAAAGCCCTGGAAGTCGAGTTTCCAGAATGGGCTTATTTGCTCAATTTGGATAAGCGGTTTAAAAGTTATGGCCCAAACAATGCACCTATCTCAGACTGGACTGGATCAGCACAACGTATCTTTGAGTAAAATTTTCCCCAATCAAATGATGTCCAAATTAAACAAACTTGGGCTTATTTGAAAGATGAAATCTTAAACTTCAAAAGCACATGGGCCCTCAAGTTGTGGGTCCACGTGAGCTAGTCCAAAAGTGGTCACAAAAAATCGGGTTCCGCAGGGATGAATTCGGCACCAAATTTCTAGCAAAGCTTAACCTCTTTTTGACCTCTCCATAGTGTTGTGAGTCTTTGAACTCACTTAATAAGACCAAATAAGCACATTTCCATGCATGATCTTCTTTGACCCTTTTCTTCTTTGAAATTGGACTTGAATAAAAATGATGCATATGGAAATATGCATCATACTCCTCGGGTTGTTTTGAGTTTGTCCTCAAACTCAAAGAGTTGGCAAGCCTCTCAAGAAAGGGGTTACGCTTACAATATGGGAGCCTTTGGGGAAGGAGGTCACAGGGCATCACCTCTAGAGAGGTATAGAAGAGAGTGAGGGGAGGATGATAAAACGGGTCATACCTGGTGAGGAGAAGAGGCGGAAGTGGGAAATCTTCTTTGGGGGCAAGGGTTTGGGAAGGATGAATGAGGGTTAAGGCTTGTCGGTCCTTTCATGGTTTGAGGGGTTGGGAAGGTTCAATGGGGGTTAAGGTGAATTCTTCTTGGGTCAAGAGTTGCTCAACTTCTTCAATAACCCCACATGCCACCAACTCGGGTGCTTGGAGTTCGGTAGGGCGTACTTCTTGAATCAAGAGTTGTTCAAACTCTTCAGCAACCCTACATGGCTTCATCACTTCAAGGTCTTTAACTGCATGCTCTTCAATTCTTGGGGTTATGCTCAAATTCACCTCATTATCTTCTGGGCACCCTTCTTGGGTGAAGGATTGCTCAATTTCTTGCACAATCTCTTCTTGCTTCAACTCGAATTTTTGGGCCTCAAGTTCAAAGGTCTCTTCATCACCATAGTCATACAAAACAAGAGGTAGGTCAACTAGGCTTGAAGCTTTCTCCCCAAGGATCTTTTCATCTTTGTTGGGGTTAGGTTTCTCCAAGCAAAGGAAGGAAGTAGAGTTAGAGATACAAGCACTCATGGGACTCCCCTTGTTAAAAGGGATGCCTTTAGAAGAGGAATTAAAGCCATTTCCCTCAAAGGTAAGAAAAGGATGCTTCTGTAAGTAAGAGGTTGGAGCAAAAGCATACTTTAGTTTACCTCTCAACTTATCCCATGTTCTGATCTTACTTTTTCCTCTCTTCTTCCTCTTATACTTGTACTTTTCCCACCATTCAAGCGCATGGCCTCGGAGCTTCTCGATAACAACCTTAAACTTCTCTTGCTCGTCAATATTGTAGCGAATGAAGACTTGATCCACTTTGGAAATCCAGTAAGGGAAATCTTCTTTTTGGCCACGAAACTTTGGAGCTTCAAGGATGACCATCTCCTTTTCAATCAAAGCAATCTCTTTTCTCAAGTTCCCAGGAGAAATCATGATGGATGAATGCTTAAGGGTTCTTTGTGGGTTCTGTGTTTAGGCTAGAAAAAGGCTGTTTTGGAGAAGAGGAGGGAGGGCACGGTCGTGCAAGGGGCACTGCGGAACCGTGCTATGCTTCGACTTGAGGAAATGCAGAAAAGTATAGTGGCACGGTCGTGCTGGGTGGCACGGGGGCACCGTGCTGCTTCTCTGGTCTTCGAGACTGGGTTTGCCGGTTTGTGCCTTTTTTTTGTTTTTGTGTTTTGGCTTTTTGGGATGTATTTGGGTGTGAAGTGGGTCACTTAAGAACCGTGGCTCTGATACCAATTGATGTATGTGTGGGTGGAAAGTGATCCAAATCAAACTCAAATCAAACTAAGCAAAATGAAAAGAGAGAAAGATGGAAAAGATGAAGAATATCACCAAACAGGATAGAGATGGATAGTGCAAGACTTTGTGTATGAGATAATCCTTCTGGAGCCACTCACACCTTGGTCTTGGGCTAATTCCCTTCACTCTTCTGAGGAATCTCTCCAAAGAAAAGAAAGAGAACCTAGAACACCACTTGAATTAGCCAAATTCAAGATATAGAACTAGGAATTTTTGGGACACAAATGAGAATCACTCTCAAAGGTGCTTGAATTAATCTTGAAAATGCCTTAGAAATCTGATCTACAATGCTCACACGCCCCCCCTTTATATAGGCTCAGCAAAAGACAACAAAAGGACTCAAATAACTCCTAATAATTAAAACTAGTAAAATGAAAAGACTAAGATAAATGGAAAGACACATCATAAAAGGGGGGGGGGAGGTTATAAGGAATATTCTAGGATTTCTTAGCTGATTACACCAATCTAGAAGGCTCCAAAAACGTGCACAATGTCAGTCACACAATCACATGTAACCGAAGACTCTTCATATTCCCAGAATTAATCCTTGCAACTGCCTCAACTTCAACAGAGCATAACTTCCAGAATACTCGGCCAAATCACGCGTTCTTGGGCTTGATAGAAAGCCCTCGAAGTCTAGTTTCCAGAATGGGCTCATGTGCTCAATTTGGATAAGCGGTTTAAAAGTTATGGCCCAAACAATGCACCTATCTCAGACTGGACTGGATCAGAATAATGTACCTTTGAGTGATAGTTTGCCCTATCAAATGACGTCCAAATTAAACATAATTGGGCTTGTTTGAAAGCTGAGATCTTAAGCTTCAAAACCATGTGGAGCCTTAAGTTGTGGGTCCACTTGAGCTAGTCCAAAAATGAGCACAAAGAAAATTACCTTCCGATGGGATGAATCGGGCACCAATTCTTCCGGAAGGAATATGAGTCTTATCCAGATTTTCGCCACTTGCTTGACTTCTTCATGGTGTCTAAAGTCATTGAACTCACATAATAAGAGAAAATATGAGAGTTCCCATGCACGCTCTTGTTTGACACTTTTCTTCTTGGAAGTTGACCTTAAATAAAAATGATGCATATGGGAATATGCATCATACTCCCCGGGTGGGTTAGCAAGTCTCTCAAGAAAGGGGTCACGCTCACAATATGGGAGCTTTTGGGGAAGGAGGTCACAGGGCATCACCTCTAGAGAGATATAGAGGAGGGTGAGGGGAGGATGATAAAACGGGTCATACCTGGTGAGGAGAAGAGGCGGAAGTGGGAAATCTTCTTTGGGGGCAAGGGTTTGGGAAGGATGAATGAGGGTTAAGGCTTGTCGGTCCTTTTGTTGCTTGGGGGCTTGGGAAGGTTGAATGGGGGTTAAGGTGAATTCTTCTTGGGTCAAGAGTTGCTCAACTTCTTCAATAACCCCACATGCCTCCAACTCGGGTGCTTGGAGCTCGGTAGGGCGTACTTCTTGAATCAAGAGTTGTTCAAACTCTTCAGCAACCCTACATGGCTTCATCACTTCAAGGTCTTTAGCTACATGTTCTTCAATTCTTGGGGTTATGCTCAAATTCACCTCATTATCTTCTTGGCACCCTTCTTAGGTGAAGGATTGCTCAATTTCTTGCACAATCTCTTCTTGCTTCAACTCGGATCTTTGGGCCTCAAGTTCAAAGGTCTCTTCATCACCACAGTTGATGGAGACCATCGTGAGAAGCCCAAGGACCATCAAGCTCAGCCCAAGGAGGATTCACTCAAGCTTCAAGAGGTCAAGGAAGTTGCCAAACTTTGCCGAAAATTGGCGTTCATGCCCGAAGAGGTAGTGCCGCCTTCATCCAGAAATTTCCCGATTTTGGTGTGCACTTTTGACCTACCTAAAGTGGTCCCACAACTTGAGGCTCCATATGGTTTTGAAGTTTAAGATTTCATCTTTCAAATAAGCCCAAGTTTGTTTAATTTGGACATCATTTGATTGGGCCAAATATCACTCAAAGATACGTTATGCTGATCCAGTCTAGTCTGAGATAGGTGCATTATTTGGGCCATAACTTTCAAACCGCTTATCCAAATTGAGCAAATGAGCCCATTCTGGAAAATAGACTTCCAGGCTTTCTAACAAGCCCAAGAACGCGTGATTTGGCCGAGTATTCTGGAAGTTATGCTCTGTTGAAGTTGAGGCAGTTGCACGGATTAATGCTGGGAATATGAAGAGTCTTAGGTTACATATATTTGTGTGGCTGATATTGTGCACGTTTTAGATGCTTCTAGATTGATGTAATCAGCTGCAAAAATCCTAGAATATTCCTTGTAACCTCCCCCCACCCCCTTTTATGATGTGTCTTTTCATTTTTCTTAGACTTTTCATTAGCTAGTTTTAATTGTTAGGAGTTATTTGAGTCTTTTGATTGTCTTTTGCTGAGTCTATAAAAGGGGAGGGGCATGTGAAGCTAATCATTCAGCATTGTAAGAGATTTCAAAAGTAATACAAGCACCTTTGAGAGTGATTCTCATTTGTGTCTCAAAATTCCTAGTTCTATATCTTGAATTTGGCTCATTCAAGTGGTGTTCTAGATCTCTTCCTTTTCCAATTGGAGTGATTCCTTGGTTAAGACAAGAGAATTAGCCCAAGATCAAGTCATTGAGTGGCTCCGTGAAGGATTATCTTAATTACAAAGTCTTGTTTATCCTTGTTCTTTTTGTTATTATTCTTCAAACCATCTCAAACTATCTTCCACCATATTCACTTTTCTTTGGTTGATTCTTGTTTAATTTGAGTTTGAGTTGATTTGGTTCACTTACCACCCACATCTACATCAATTGGTATCAGAGCCAAGGCTTTTAAGTGACCCACATCATACCCAAACACAACCCAAAAAGCCAAAAAAAAAAAAAAAAAAAAAAAGAGGCACAAACCGGCAATCCGAAGTCTTGAAGACCAGAGAAGCAGCACGGTGCCCCCGTGCCAAAACACACGACCGTGCCATATTCTTTTTCCAGGAATCTTCAAGTCGAGACGGAGCACGGTGCCCCCGTGCCGCCAAGCACGACCGTGCCACTCTACTTTTCTGCATTTTCTTCAGCCGAAGCATAGCACGGCCTGACCGTGACCCCTTGCACGACCGTGCCACTTTCCCTGCTGCATATTCTTCCTTCAACGCATCTCCAACATGTCTACAAAGTCCACAAGAAGCGACCAAGCACGTGTGGAAGAGTTAGAAGCACAACTCACTTATCTTCAAACTCAACTTGGGCAACTTTTGGAGGAGAAAAAAAGGTGGGTTCATAGCCCCACTCCCTCTCATCCTCATGAACCGGTGGTTGAATCTGAAGAGGAAGTCCATCACTCCCATGCCAATTCAAGTGATGAGGAACCCCCAAGGAGACGAAGGCAAGGAGGAAATTTTGGTGGTGTCCGAATTGACATCCCCGAATTTGAAGGCCAACTTGATCCGGACTTATTTCTCGATTGGTTGCACACCATTGAGAGGATCTTTGAATATGAGGACATTCCGGAAGATAAGAAGGTAAAGCTTGTAGCCCTTAAACTCAGAAAATATGCTTCAATCTGGTGGGCTAACCTTGGAGTGAAAAGAGCAAGAAACGGGAAAGGGAAAATCAGAACTTGGGCCAAAATGAAAGAAAAACTCAAGGCTAAGTTTCTTCCCTCTCACTATGTGCAAGACAATTATCTCAAGCTCCATCGACTCAAGCAAGGATCCAAGAGTGTGGAAGAATACACTCGGGAGTTTGAACAACTCCTACTCAAATGCGATTTGAGAGAAGACGACTCACACACCTTGGTAAGATACTTGACCGGTCTTGATGAGTCCATTGCTCATGTAATTGAGTTGCAACCCTATTCATCCCTAGATGACTTGAGTTCTCTAGCCTACAAGGTAGAGCAACAAAAGAAATCAAAGGGAAAGAGTGTCCTTTCCAAGCCTCTCTCTCGTCCTTACCCCACACAAAAGCCTCCGTACTTCCCTCCTCGTCCACAAAATCCCCCACCTCCACAAACCAAAAACACCACTCCAACCCCTCCAAAACCCTCCACACAAGAGCCCGAATCAAAGGACAAGGTTCGTTGCTTTCGGTGTCAAGGCATGGGACACTATGCATCTGAGTGTCCAAACAGGAGGATTGTTTCCCTAGCGGAGTACCAAGAAGCATGTGATGAACATGCCTATGATGAAGAAGAAGGAGAGCACTTTGAAGAGGGAAGTTTGGAAGAAGTTGAGGAAGGCCCCGATGAAGGAGAGTTGCTTGTTATCCGCCGGGCCTTGAGTGGAATTGCCACTCAAAAGGACATGGAGCAAAAAGAAGCCATTTTTCACACCAGGTGTACCGTAGGAGACAAGGTTTGTTCCCTTATCATTGATGGAGGTAGTTGTGCTAACGTTGCCTCAAAGACTATGGTAGACAAACTCAAGCTGCAAGTCTCTCCTCGTCCAAATCCCTACACCATACAATGGTTGAATCAAGGCAAAGGTTTGCAAATTACTCACCGGTGTCTTGTTTCTTTTTCAATTGGGAAAAACTATAAAGATGAGATTTGGTGTGATATAGTCCCCATGGATGCTTGCCATATATTATTGGGTAGACCATGGCTTTTTGATAGAAGTGTCATCCATGATGGCCGGATGAACACTTACTCTTTACTCAAGGACCGTAAGAAAATCACTCTTACCCCTCTCAAAAGTCCTTCCCCCTCTCAACCAAAAGACAATCCTCATTTGGAAGTCTTCTTTACTACTCTTCTCAAATCTGAGCACCATGAGTATGAGTCTTTTAAAGACTTGATACTTGTACAAGAAGAGTCTAAGCCATCATCTCCCTCACATCCACTACTCACCCCTCTTCTACAAGCCTATCACCATGTTTTTCCACAAGAAATTCCACATGGCCTTCCCCCCCCAAGATCTATCCAACACAAGATAGACCTCGTTCCCGGATCCGTACTTCCAAACAAGCCGGCATACCGGATGTCTCCAAGCGAAACTCAAGAAGTCCAAAGACAAGTGGATGATCTCTTGTTCAAGGGTTTAATTCGGGAAAGTCTAAGCCCATGTGCCGTGCCCGCCCTCCTTGTTCCTAAGAAGGATGGTAGCATGCGTATGTGTGTTGATAGACGGGCAATAAACAAGATCACTATCAAGTACCGGTTTCCTATTCCCCGATTGGAAGATCTATTGGATGAATTACATGGAGCCGCTATCTTTTCTAAGATTGATCTTAGAAGTGGCTATTATCAGATTCGTATTTTTGAAGGTGATGAATGGAAAACCGCCTTTAAGACTAAAGGATGTTTATATGAGTGGCTTGTAATGCCATTCGGGCTTACTAATGCCCCGAGCACTTTTATGAGACTCATGAACCAAGTTCTCAAGCCCCTCATTGGAACTTGTGTTGTCGTTTACTTTGATGATATCTTGGTCTATAGCAAGACCGAGGAGGAGTATGCCAAGCATTTGCAACAAGTTTTGGAGATTCTTTCACAAGAACAACTTTATGGCAATATGGAGAAATGCTTTTTCTTCACTCCTCAAGTGGTATTCTTGGGTTTCATTGTTTCCGACCAAGGCCTCCAAGTTGATGAAAGCAAGATCAAGGCTATTCAAGAGTGGCCAACTCCTACATCCGTCACTCAAGTAAGGAGTTTTCATGGCCTAGCCTCATTTTACCGGAGGTTCATTAGAAATTTCAGCACTATCGTGGCTCCTATGACCGAGGGAATTAAAGGCAAAGAGTTTTCATGGAATGAGCAAGCACAACAAGCCTTTGAAGAGATCAAGAAGAAGCTCACTAGTTCCCCCGTTCTAGCCTTGCCTGACTTTACCAAAGTCTTTGAAGTAGAATGTGATGCATCCGGGGTAGGAATTGGAGCTGTCCTATCTCAAGAGAGGAGACCCATTGCCTTTTTTTAGTGAGAAGCTCAACGATGCCAAGAAGAAGTACTCCACCTATGACAAGGAGTTTTATGCAATCATTAGAGCATTGGAGCATTGGCGTCATTACTTAGTTGGAGGTGAGTTCATCCTTCATTCCGACCATGAAGCTCTCCAATACATTCAAGGACAACACAAGCTCAACCCTAGACATGCTAAATGGGTAGAGTATCTTCAGTCCTTCCACTTCACTATCCAACATAAGGCGGGTACTCTCAACAAAGGAGCTAATGCATTGTCAAGAAGGTACTTATTACTCTCCACTTTGAGTACTAAAGTACTTGGGTTTGAAGTTGTTAAAGATTTGTACCAAAAAGATGATGATTTCAAGGACATTTTTGAGAAGTGTCTTAAACACCCCCATGGGTTGTTCCACTTAGAAGATGGGTTCCTATTCAAAGGTTCACGCCTTTGTATACCTCAATGTGGATTTCGGGAACTGCTTATCCAAGAGCTGCATGGAGGAGCCCTAGCTGGCCATTTTGGTGTTGAGAAGACTAGATCAATGTTGAAGGAACACTACTATTGGCCTAAGATGTCAAGAGACGTAGAGCATTTCATCAAAAGATGTTCTACTTGTCAAATGGCTAAGAGCCATTCTTTGCCCCAAGGATTGTTTTCTCCACTCCCCATTCCTCAAGCCCCTTGGGAAGATATTAGCCTGGATTTTATCACGGGTTTGCCTAGAAGCCAAAGGAACAAAGACTCCATTATGGTGGTTGTGGATCGATTCTCCAAGATGGCGCATTTCATCCCTTGCCACACCACTAATGATGCTACTCAAGTGGCTAATCTTTACTTCAGGGAGATTGTGAGACTACATGGCATTCCAAAGAGCATGGTATCTGATCGGGACTCCAAGTTTCTTAGTCATTTTTGGCTAACTCTATGGCGCAAATTGGGTACTTAACTCAAGTTTAGCACTACTTGTCATCCCCAAACTGATGGCCAAACTGAAGTCACGAATAGGACTTTGGGTACCTTACTTCGAGTCCTAGTGAAGAAGCATTTGAAGAATTGGGATGAGTTGCTACCACATGCCGAGTTTGCATTCAATCGAGTACCTAGTAAGTCGACCCAACTCTCTCCATTTCAAGTTGTGTATGGCTACAATCCCAAGAGTCCCTTGGATCTTGTTCCCATTCCAACTCCCACAAAATTTAGTTGGGAAGCTGAAAAAAGAGCCACGGAGATCCAAGAACTTCATGCAAGAGTTAGAGATAACATTGCCAAGGCTAATGAGAGAGCCATGCAAAGCGCCAACAAGCATCGCAAGGAGGTACATTTTCAACCAGGAGATTTGGTATGGATTCACATGAGGAAGGAGAGTTTCCCTTCAAAGAGAAAATCTAAGTTGATGCCGCGTTCCGATGGTCCATTTGAAATCCTTGAGAAGGTTGGGCCCAATGCATACAAGGGTGATCTACCTGGAGATTATGGAGTTTCGGCTACCTTCAATGTCTCCGATCTTAGCCCCTATTTCGATGATGAGCCCCTTCCTAGTTTGAGGGCAAACTTTCACTTACCCGGGGGGAATGATGGAGACCATCGTAAGAAGCCCAAGGACCATCAAGCTCAGCCCAAGGAGGATTCACTCAAGCTTCAAGAGGTCAAGGAAGTTGCCAAACTTTGCCGGAAATTGGCGTTCATGCCCGAAGAGGTAGTGCCGTCTTCATCCAGAAATTTCCCGATTTTTGTGTGCACTTTTGGCCTACCTAACGTGGACCCACAACTTGAGGCTCCACATGGTTTTGAAGCTTAAGATGTCGGCTTTAAAATAAGCCCAATTTTATTTAATTTGGACATCATTTGATTGGGCAAAATATCACTCAAAGATACGTTGTGCTGATCCAGTCCAGTCTGAGATCGGTGCATTGTTTGGGCCATAACTTTCAAACCGCTTATCCAAATTGAGCAAATGAGACCATTCTGGAAAATAGACTTCCAGGGCTTTCTAACAAGCCCAAGAACGCGTGATTTGGCCGATTATTCTGGAAGTTATGCTCTGTTGAAGTTGAGGCAGTTGCAAGGATTAATGCTGGGAATATGAAGAGTCTTAGGTTAAATATATTTGTGTGGCTGATATTGTGCACGTTTTAGATGCTTCTAGATTGATGTAATCAGCTGCAAAAATCCTAGAATATTCCTTGTAACCTCCCCCACCCCCTTTTAGGATGTGTCTTTTCATTTTTCTTAGACTTTTCATTAGCTAGTTTTAATTGTTAGGAGTTATTTGAGTCTTTTGATTGTCTTTTGCTGAGTCTATAAAAGGGGAGGTGCATGTGAAGCTAATCATTCAGCATTGTAAGAGATTTCCAAAGTAATACAAGCACCTTTGAGAGTGATTCTCATTTGTGTCTCAAAAATTCCTAGTTCTATATCTTGAATTGTGACAAATTCAAGTGGTGTTCTAGGTTCTCTTCCTTTTCCAATTGGAGTGATTCCTTGGTTAAGACAAGGGAATTAGCCCAAGATCAAGTCATTGAGTGGCTCCGTGAAGGATTATCTTAATTACAAGGTCTTGTTTATCCTTGTTCTTTTTGTTATTATTCTTCAAACCATCTCATACTATCTTCCACCATATTCACTTTTCTTTGGTTGATTCTTGTTTAGTTTGAGTTTGAGTTGATTTGGTTCACTTACCACCCACATCTACATCAAACTAGGCTGAAAGCTTTTTCTCCAAGGATCTCTTCATCTTTGTTGGAGCTAAGTTTCTCCAAATAAAAGAAGGAAGTAGAGCTAGAGTTGCAAGCACTCATGGGACTCCCCTTGTTGAAAGTGATGTATGTGTGGGTGGAAAGTGATCCAAATCAAACTCAAATCAAACTAAGCAAAATGAAAAGAGAGAAAGATGGGAAAGATGAAGAATATCACCAAATAGGATAGAGATGAATAGTGCAAGACTTTGTGTATGAGATAATCCTTCCGGAGCCACTCACACCTTGGTCTTGGGCTAATTCCCTTCACTCTTCTGAGGAATCACTCCAAGGAAAAGAAGGAGAACCTAGAACACCACTTGAATTAGCCAAATTCAAGATATAGAACTAGGAATTTTTGGGACACAAATGAGAATCACTCTCAAAGGTGCTTGTATTACTCTTGAAAATGCCTTAGAAATCTGATGTGCAATGCTCTCACGCCCCCCCTTTATATAGGCTCAGCAAAAGACAACAAAAAGACTCAAATAACTCCTAACAATTAAAACTAGTAAAATGAAAAGTCTAAGTAAAATGAAAAGACACATCATAAAAGGGGTGGGGGAGGTTACAAGGAATATTCTAGGATTTCTTAGCTGATTGCACCAATCTAGAAGGCTCCAAAAACGTGCACAATGTCAGCCACACAATCACATGTAACCGAAGACTCTTCATATTCCCAGAATTAATCCTTGCAGCTGCCTCAACTTCAACAGAGAATAACTTCCAGAATACTCGGCCAAATCACGCGTTCTTGGGCTTGATCGAAAGCCCTGGAAGTCTAGTTTCCAGAATGGGCTCATTTGCTCAATTTGGATAGGCGGTTTAAAAGTTATGGCCCAAACAATGCACCTATGTCAGACTGGACTGGATCAGCACAACGTATCTTTGAGTGATATTTTGCCCAATCAAATGATGTCCAAATTAAACAAACTTGGGCTTATTTGAAAGCTGAAATCTTAAACTTCAAAAGCACATGGGCCCTCAAGTTGTGGGTCCACGTGAGCTTGTCCAAAAGGGGTCACAAAAAATCGGGTTCCGCAGGGATGAATTCGGCACCAAATTTCTAGCAAAGCTTAACCTCTTTTTGACCTCTCCATGGTGTCGTGAGTCTTTGAACTCACTTAATAAGACCAAATAGGCACATTTCCATGCATGATCTTCTTTGACCCTTTTCTTCTTTGAAATTGGAGTTGAATAAAAATGATGCATATGGAAATATGCATCATACTCCCCGGGTTGTTTTGAGTTTGTCCTCAAACTCAAAGGGTTGGCAAGCCTCTCAAGAAGGGGTCGCGCTTACAATATGGGAGCTTTTTGGGAAGGAGGTCACAGGGCATCACCTCTAGAGAGATATAGAAGAGGGTGAGGGGAGGATGATAAAACGGGTCATACCTGGTGAGGAGAAGAGACGGAAGTGGGAAATCTTCTTTGGGGGCAAGGGTTTGGGAAGGATGAATGAGGGTTAAGGCTTGTCGGTCCTTTTGTGGTTTGAGGGGTTGGGAAGGTTCAATGGGGGTTAAGGTGAATTTTTCTTGGGTCAAGAGTTGCTCAACTTCTTCAATAACCCCACATGCCTCCAACTCGGGTGCTTGGAGTTCGGTAGGGCGTACTTCTTGAATCAAGAGTTGTTCAAACTCTTCAGCAACCCTACATGGCTTCATCACTTCAAGGTCTTTAACTACATGCTCTCCAATTCTTGGGGTTATGCTCAAATTCACCTCATTATCTTCTTGGCACCCTTCTTCGGTGAAGGATTGCTCAATTTCTTGCACAATCTCTTCTTGCTTCAACTCGGATTTTTGGGCCTCAAGTTCAAAGGTCTCTTCATCACCATAGTCATAAAAAACAAGAGGTAGGTCAACTAGGCTTGAAGCTTTCTCCCCAAGGATCTTTTCATCTTTGTTGGGGGTAGGTTTCTCCAAGCAAAGGAAGGAAGTAGAGTTAGAGATACAAGCACTCATGGGACTCCCCTTGTTGAAAGGGATGCCTTTAGAAGAGGAATTAAAGCCATTTTTCTCAAAGGTAAGAAAAAGATGCTTCTGTAAGTAAGAGGTTGGATCAAAAGCATACTTTAGTTTACCTCTCAACTTATCCCATGTTCTGATCTTACTTTTTCCTCTCTTCTTCCTCTTATACTTGTACTTTTCCCACCATTCAAGCGCATGGCCTCGGAGCTTTTTGATAACCACCTTAAACTTCTCTTGCTCGTCAATATTGTAGCGAGTGAAGACTTGATCAACTTTGGAAATCCAGTAAGGGAAATCTTCCTTTTGGCCACGAAACTTTGGAGTTTCAAGGATGACCATCTCCTTTTCAATCAAAGCAATCTCTTTTCTTAAGTTCCCAAGAGAAATCATGATGGATGAATGCTTAAGGGTTCTTTGTGGGTTCTGTGTTTAGGCTAGAAAAAGGCTGTTTTGGAGAAGAGGAGGGAGGGCACGGTCGTGCAAGGGGCACTGGAGAACCGTGCTATGCTTCGACTTGAGGAAATGCAGAAAAGTATAGTGGCACGGTCGTGCTGGGTGGCACGGGGGCACCGTGCTGCTTCTCTGGTCTTCGAGGCTGGGTTTGCCGGTTTGTGCCTTTTTTTTTGTTTTTGTGTTTTGGCTTTTTGGGATGTATTTGGGTGTGAAGTGGGTCACTTAAGAACCGTGGCTCTGGTACCAATTGATGTATATGTGGGTGGAAAGTGATCCAAATCAAACTCAAATCAAACTTAAGCAAAATGAAAAGAGAGAAAGATGCGAAAGATGAAGAATATCACCAAACAGGATAGAGATGGATAGTGCAAAACTTTGTGTATGAGATAATCCTTCCGGAGCCACTCACACCTTGGTCTTAGGCTAATTCCCTTCACTCTTCTGAGGAATCACTCCAAAGAAAAGAAGGAGAACCTAGAACACCACTTGAATTAGCCAAATTCAAGATATAAAACTAGGAATTTTTGGGACACAAATGAGAATCACTCTCAAAGGTGCTTGAATTACTCTTGAAAATGCCTTAAAAATCTGATCTACAATGCTCACACGCCCCCCCTTTATATAGGCTCAGCAAAAGACAACAAAAGGACTCAAATAACCCCTAACAATTAAAACTAGTAAAATGAAAAGACTAAGATAAATGGAAAGACACATCATAAAAGGGGTGGGGGAGGTTGCAAGGAATATTCTAGGATTTCTTAGCTGATTACACCAATCTAGAAGGCTCCAAAAACGTGCACAATGTCAGCCACACAATCACATGTAACCGAAGACTCTTCATATTCCCAGAATTAATCCTTGCAGCTGCCTGAACTTCAACAGAGAATAACTTCCAGAATACTCGGCCAAATCATGCGTTCTTTGGCTTATTAGAAAGCCCTGGAAGTCTAGTTTCCAGAATGGGCTCATTTGCTCAATTTGGATAAGCGGTTTAAAAGTTATGGCCCAAACAATGCCCCTATCTCAGACTGGACTGGATCAGCATAACGTATCTTTGAGTGATATTTTGCCCAATCAAATAATGTCCAAATTAAACAAACTTGGGCTTATTTGAAAGATGAAATCTTAAGCTTCAAAAGCACATGGGCCCTCAAGTTGTGGGTCCACTTGAGCTTGTCAAAAAGTGGTCACAAAAAATCGGGTTCCGCAGGGATGAATTCGGCACCAAATTTCTAGCAAAGTTTAACCTCTTTTTGACCTCTCCATAGTGTCGTGAGTCTTTGAACTCACTTAATAAGACCAAATAGGCACATTTCCATGCATGATCTTCTTTGACCCTTTTCTTCTTTGAAATTGGACTTGAATAAAAATGATGCATATGAAAATATGCATCAGAAAGGGATGTCTTTAGAAGAGGAATTAAAGCCGTTTACCTCAAAGGAAAAAAAAGGATGTTTGTGTAAGTAAGAGGTTGGAGCGAAAGTATCCATTAATTTACCTCTTAACTTAACCCATGTTGTGATCTTACTTTTCCCTTTCTTCTTCCTGTTATACTTGTACTTTTCCCACCATTCAAGTGCATGGCCTCGGAGCTTCTTGATAACCACCTTAAACTTCTCTTGCTCGCCAATATTGTAGCGAGTGAAAACTTGATCCACTTTGGAAATCCAGTAAGGGAAATCTTCTTTTTGGCCACGAAACTTCGGAGTTTCAAGGATGGCCATCTCCTTTTCAATCAAAGCAATCTCTTTTCTCAAGTTCCCAAGAGAAATCACGATGGATGAATGCTTAAGGGTTCTTTGTGGGTTATGTGTTTAGGCTAGAAAAAGGCCGTTTTGGAGAAGAGGAGGGAGAGCACGGTCGTGCAAGGGGCACTGGGGAACCGTGCTATGCTTCGACTTGAGGAAATGCAGAAAAGTAGGGTGGCACGGTCGTGCTGGTAGGCACGGGGCCACCGTGCTGCGTCTCGACTTGAAGATTTCTGGAAAATGAATATGGCACGGTCGTGTGGTATGGCACGGGGGCACCGTGCGAAATGTCTGGCCTGTGGACACTGGATGTTCACGGTTTTTTTTTTTTTTTTTGTGTATTTGGGTGTGATGTGGGTCACTTTAAAAACCTTGGCTCTGATACCAATTGATGTATATGTGGGGGAGTAAGTGAACCAAATCAAACTCAAATAAACCCAAATAAGAATTGAACCAAAGTAAAGAGAAAATGGAAGGTTGTTTGAGGTGGAATGAAAATAATAGCAAAACAGAACAAAGGATAAACAAGACCTTGCACTTGAGATAATCCTTCGCGGAGCCACCCAAGGACTTGATCTTGGGCAAATCCTCTCGTCTTCACCAAGGAATCACTCCAATTGTAAAAGAAAAGAGAACCTAGAACACCACTTGAACTTACCAAAATTCAAGATATAGAACTAGGGATTTGGAATACTTTTGAAAATCACACTCAAAGGTAATTGTATTTCACTTGGGAAAGCTTACAACTCTGAATGATGAAATGCAACTACACAACCCACCTATTTATAGGCTAAACAAAGACAACCAAAAGACTTAAAAACTCCTAGTAATTAAAACTAGAAAATTGAAAAGACTTAGGAAAAATAAAAAGACTCATCGTAAAAGGAGTGGGGGAGGTTATAAGGAATATTCTAGGATTTCTCAGCTGAATATCTCCATCTAGAAGCCTCCAAAACGTGCACAATATCTGCCACACAAATACATGTAACCGAAGACTCTTCATTTTCCCAGAATTAATCCTTGCAGCTGCCTCAACTTCAACAGAGTATATCTTCCAGAATACTCGGTCAAATCACGCGTTCTTGGGCTTGATAGAAAGCCCTGGAAGTCTATTTTCCAGAATGGGCTTATTTGCTCAATTTGGATAAGCGGTGTAAAAGTTATGGGCCAAACAATGCACCTATCTCAGACTGGACTGGATCAGAATAATGTACCTTTGAGTGATAGTTTGCCCAATCAAATGACGTCCAAATTAAACATAATTGGGCTTGTTTGAAAGCTGAGATCTTAAACTTCAAAACCATATGGCCCCTCAAGTTGTGGGTCCACTTGAGCTAGTCCAAAAAATGAGCACAAAAAAAAATTACCTTCCGCAGGGATGAATCGGGCACCAATTCTTCCGGAAGGAATATGAGTTCTATCCAGATTTTCTCCACTTGCTTGACTTCTTCATGGTGTCTAAAGTCCTTGAACTCGCATAATAAGAGAAAATATGAGAGTTCCCATGCACGCTTTTGTTTGACACTTTTCTTCTTGGAAGTTGACCTTAAATAAAAATGATGCATATGGGAATATGCATCATACTCCCCGGGTGGTTTTGAGTTTGTCCTTAAACTCAAAGGGTTAGCAAGCCTCTCAAGAAAGGGGTCACGCTCACAATATGGGAGCTTTTGGGGAAGGGGGTCACAGGGCATTACCTCCAGAGAGATATAGAAGAGGGTGAGGGGAGGATGATAAAACGGGTCATACCTGGTGAGGAGAAGAGGCGGAAGTGGGAAATCTTCTTTGGGGGCAAGGGTTTGGGCAGGATGAATGAGGGTTAAGGCTTGTCGGTCCTTTTGTGGCTTGGGGGGTTGGGAAGGTTGAATGGGGGTTAAGGTGAATTCTTCTTGGGTCAAGAGTTGCTCAACTTCTTTAATAACCCCACATGCCTCCAACTCGGGTGCTTGGAGTTCGGTAGGGCGTACTTCTTGAATCAAGAGTTGTTCAAACTCTTCAGCAACCCTACATGGCTTCATCACTTCAAGGTCTTTAACTACATGCTCCTCAATTCTTGGGGTTATGCTCAAATTCACCTCATTATCTTCTTGGCACCCTTCTTGGGTGAAGGATTGCTCAATTTCTTGCACAATCTCTTCTTGCTTCAATTGGGCCTCAAGTTCAAAGGTCTCTTCATCACCACAGTCATCAAAAACAGGAGGTAGGCCAACTAGGCTGAAAGCTTTTTCTCCAAGGATCTCTTCATCTTTGTTGGAGCTAAGTTTCTCCAAATAAAAGAAGGAAGTAGAGCTAGAGTTACAAGCACTCATGGGACTCCCCTTGTTGAAAGGGATGCCTTTAGAAGAGGAATTAAAGCCATTTCCCTCAAAGGTAAGAAAAA
>JAKOGI010004778.1:0-20859 GCA_029747015.1 Carnegiea gigantea | reverse complement strand
ATATATATATATATATGTGTGTGTGCGCGTATATATATATATATATATATATATATATATATATATATATATATATATATATATATATATATATATATATATATATATATATATATATAAAGTGTGTGTGTGTGTATGTATGCATATATATACATATACATGTACACTTGATCACAAATTACGCCCAAACTAATCACACGCAAGTAACGCTTGATCAACACTAGCCTGTCAAAAACACTGAAGGAAGTAAGCATTAACACAAAGTGAATCAAATATCCGCCCGCAACCTCAGATAATTGTTAATCACTAATCACAAAAACTACTAAACCCCAATCATATACCCTTTAATCATTAACCGCCCAATGGAAGGCCTTGCCAAAAACACCACTTAGCATAAAAAGAAGATTAATTAGAGATATTACCTATCATCCACATCTTCGACTTTGTTGAAAACATACTCAGATATGGCCAGCTCATCCTGGGAGAGTGTCAAGCTTTTTCAGCTGGATCATGTACGGCAAGCAGTAAACTAGAGGCACATTTTCAACATGCTGCTTTTAGTGCATCTTATGGCCGTACTTCCACTAACGTTTCTGGAGTTCTTGCAGCACCCAAATGCTTCTCATCATGTTTTTCAGGCAGTACCTCTTTTATCAATTTGGGCTTCCTGGAATTAGTTGTTACTTGCTTACTGGAAGTGCTCGGGCTTCCTTCGTTCTGCTCTACTGGCTGTCTTGCAGTCGGTACAATTGTCATTTTTTCACCGATACTGGTATACATACTTGGCTGCACCTTCTGAGGCAAGTTTGCTTTCTCCCCACCAATTTGGCTTTCACGGCCCTGTGCATTCGATGGCAACTTTTGCTGTTGCTGCCCTGGTTGCTTTGCAACTGCATTTTTAGCCCTTTGCTTGCCACCTTCACCATGCATAGCAGGCTTGGTCTGTTTTCCAGCCTCATGTCTGGCTGCTAGACCACTATCAGTTTTCTCAGCCTGAGGTTGCTTATGCTCAGCCTCTAATGACAATGCTTGCTTGCTCTGTCCTGCTGGCTCTTTGGCGTTATGAGGAGATTGTACTTTTGAGCCAGTTGTCTACTGCTGCAGGGTTGGCTTTTTAATCTTCATACTTTGCTTCCTAACCTCACCCTTTTTAGAAGCATGCTCGTCACCTTCTTTGGGCTTTTTCTCAGCTGATTTCTTTACACTAAGCTCACGGTTCACCTAAGAAGTGCTCCTCAATGGGATTCTAAATGGAGCACTGTCATCATCTTTATTAACCGCAGTAGTGTTTAGATCAGGCACAGAGGTGTTCTGAGGTGCTGGACATTAGCTGTCCGACTGACTCAGTCCCAGCCGTAGACTATATGACGGCATGCTATGATCCTTCTTTGTAATGCTCTTTGGCTGATCCAGCACCACATTCTCACTGTAATCTTCCTTTTCAACAATGATGTTGGCATCCAAGACTAGTGTGTCTCCTGGAATTTCAGCTTGACCATTTGGTTTGTCAAGTGGAACTGTAGGACTGAATTAAGGAGCATAGAGGTTGTTGTTCGCTTTCTATATCAGTTGAAGGTTTTGAAACTCCTCATGAGCACTGTAAAGGTCTGCAATAGCATCCTTCATAAGATTAGTGTTGAAACTTTGAGCTTCTCTATGAGATTTTTGAGCAGCAGCATTGTAGAATGAGGCGAACATTTCCGTTGCTTCATCCCGTATCCTCACTCTCACCGTACTTATTGCACATACAATCCATGAGCGCTGTGAAGTTTTTGTAAGCCAACACCAATTGTTTCGTGGCAGAAACGACTTTCTCAACATCTCTCTGCAATTTTCAAAAAAAAAAAAAATAAATAAATAGAGAAATGAATACGTATGTTAGCTGATCAGTTACAGCTTGCTTGTTCATCACTGACTCATTAAACAATCATTGAATTATAATAGTGGGGAATAGAAAACTTATTCCTAAAAGCATCACTTTTGATCACTGATAACATGAGCATAGATTACAACTCAATGAATAATTGAAATTGAAGCAGTCATGACAAAAAAAGTAAACAGTAAGTAACATGATCACCAATCATATGCAACTGGATCATGAATAACATCTGCAATGATCACCAACCAAGGAATAACTGGAAATAGAAGCAATGTTGAAAAAAAAAATTCAATACTAGGTAATATGACCACCAATCTTATGCCAACGTATCACAGATAACATCTCTAGTGATCATCAAAAAAAGAACAATCCAAATATAAGCAGTGTTCGAGCAATAAGTAATCTGATCACTAATCTTATACCAATTATCACTCTATAGTAATTACTATACACAATAGCAATAAACATCAACCAAGAAATAAAATAAGTAGACACTGATTTTCAATAATCACTAATATTATTAACAATGATCACTAAAACAATTATTACTAATCAGTCAGTACATATTCCATAATCTATACAAAGACATAGAATTCAAGTTAAGTTAGGGCTGATCGGTAATCTCCTTATATATTCAATCAATGATCACATAAGTATCAATCACCATACACTACTACTCGGCATTCACACACAACGACAAAACCCTAAGCAATGGGCACAAAGGGGTTTATTTATTACCTCAAATTCTGTCTTCTTTGTTTCTTCAGCATCTTCAATTTGAGCCTCTAGTTATGGGATATCAAATGCTTCCTTAACTGCCTCCTTACCAACAACCTTCTCCACCATGGCTTTCTATATTTTTCGAAAAATAAATATCTTACGATATTAGACTTTAAGCATCACATGGAAAAAACAAAAGATCTATCTACTTTGTCACTAGCACTATGCCCATTTGATAACCAATCACAAACATTAATGTTCAATTAGTAAACAAGCTCTGAGTTAAGCAACGGGCGGAAAAAGACTCCATTCTAAAATGATCACTAATTAGGCAGCTTTTGATCACTAATTGGGCAGCTCATGATCACCAATATGACTCTCTATTGATCATAATGTGGAGAAGGATTCCATTGCTTGAAGTAAAGAGATCACCAATGGGATCTGTATTAACAGCAACGAGGGTTTGTCAAATAATTTGCAATGAAGATAAGCATGTTTTGTTTACTACCTAAATTTGAGAGCTCCTGATGTCTTCAACAGGATGCTGCTCATGCATTGTTGGGTGTGGCACATTCAGGCGAGGTTCAATGGTGCATCTCCCAAAACCATGGCTCTGGTCCTCATTTTCTATCCTTTTCTTGATGTGCTCATTAATCCACGTAGACATTATACGGAATTGTCTCTTCACTCTTCTCTTTATGAAGACAACCCTGTCTATGTATAGCATCTGCCAATATAGAAACATCAAAAAATTACTTCATACAAGAAATTCGGTTACTTACACCGGTATCTACAGTTCATCACTAATGCATAACGTATTGATCAGTAAAGTGCAAGTTATTGATCCCTAGTTATTTAACTATTGATCACCATGGCATTCTTTTTTTTTTTTTTACATGATCACTATGTTTACTTTTATTGATTGCAAATTTGACCAATGGATGCATTGTTGAATAGGAGAACTGACCATCAAGAAGAAGAGCGAATCCTCGAGGTGCACCTCTTTTACAATCGTACTCTCCTTGTAGTGCCTGACACTAGTGATCAGCTTATCCACTATGAACTGGCATCAGTCTAGGGATGCAATCTAGCTCATATCCTTGAGATATTTAAGGATGGACTTGCTGTAGTAGCGGTTCTTCGATCTGCTGAAAAATGAGTTCACCAAGTATATAATGAAGTTCCTCTTGAAACTCTTACCCCCGTCTTTTTGGGCCAGAATGAACTCCGGCATTTGAGTGAGTTCCGGGGCATTCTTCTGGAGTTTCCATTCCTTCAGCCATGCGTTATGCAGCTCATCATACTCGTCATCCACCTAAGACTTAGTGATTTCGATGATTTCTGCTCCCCCCAAAGGGACACCCAGGGTTGTATGCATGTCAAATGCTGTGACTGGAAACTTCTGCCCATCTGGAAGTTTGAAGCATACAGGCTATAGGTCAAAGCTCTCTACCAGTCACTTGGAAAACTTTCTTGGGATTTGCTTCATATTAACTTTAAGGAAGGGAGGGAACCCCATGGATCTAACCGCCTTAGCCTGAGCTTCGTTGAGCTGTGCTACTAGAGATGAGAATGAACGTGTAGACATTCTCGTAATGAATGCCTTCTAGTATGTTCTCTTTTCACTTGCACCACCCTCAAATTTTAAAGCCAGGTCATCCTGTACAATCTGAAGCTCCTTCCCTGAGCTGATTGCTTTCACCAGCACCAAAGCAGCATTATTGCCTTTAGACTGTAACAAAGGCTTGTTCCTCTTTTGAGCGGCTTTTACAATTAGACGAATACCGATCTCTTCTTTCGCCTCTACCTGCTCGTTCTTATGATTGACCTCTTCTCATTCATAATTCGGATCATTTTCTTCTGAATTTGAGCTGTTGGAAGGTTCCATGTCAGATACGTGGCCTTTCAGTACTGTAGCATTTGATAA
The DNA here is from genome assembly GCA_029747015.1 of Carnegiea gigantea. NCBI lineage: Eukaryota > Viridiplantae > Streptophyta > Magnoliopsida > Caryophyllales > Cactaceae > Carnegiea > Carnegiea gigantea. The sequence continues at coordinate 16,333 of JAKOGI010004778.1, read as the reverse complement.
CTGCTGCATCATCTCTGATTGCCCTTCATCTATTGACTTTTCCTTTCGGATGTGCTTTTTTGTTTGTCCTACCTTCTCCCCCTTCTCCTTGATCTCTAGTTTAGTGGGGGCTTTTTAAAGACGTTTCTCTTTGTGTTTGCAATTCTTAGTAGATTTTTGATGCACTTCATCATCATGTGGAGCTTTCTTGGCAGGAATCTGCTTACTGCTCTTCTTGTTGTCCTCAACTTTCGCTACACTATTCTATGCACGCTCCTCATCCTTTCTCAGTTCTAATTGTAATTTGTCCCTATTTTCCTTCTTGCTTAAAGCCTTGTAAGCGGGGTCTTTGCTGGGCTTCCTCTTTTCAACAACTTTGCCCAGAGGTTGGTGGGAAGTTCTTCTTTTTCCTTTTCTTCCTCTGTTTACTTGTCATGTGCAGCATGCCTTTTAGAGTTAAGCTCTTCATTATTATTGCTGTCAGTCTTCCGTTTCTTGTCAGCCTTCTTCTTCTTCTTGGGCATTTCAGTGCGTTCTTGAGAGAGATGTTCTTCTTGTGGAAGCTTCTCCGACGTTGCACCACTTTCAACATTTGTGTCACTCTTTTCTTTCATTTCTTGTTGTTCATCAGCCGGGGACTGATCTTTTGATTCCTCATTGTCATACAAATTGTCTCGTTCATTAAACTTATTTGCATCATCACCAGCACTTCTGATTTTCCGAGAAAACATTTTGACATGATGCTTTTTTCCTTCACCAACACTATTGCTATGTTTTTTTAGCAAATCATCTTCTTTCATCATTAGGTATCTCACTTTCTTTTGAATCCAAAGGGACATTAGGATTGCAGAATACAAAAGGAAAGATAGTGTGCAAAATTTGAAGTTGTACTGTGATTAGAACGTGTTCGTTTAGCTTCTTTGCTGAGCAGAAAATCGTTACTATATAAAAAGGCACATTAGTAAAGCAGTACCATTCCAATTCTTTGCTCGATAGACTTAAAGTTACAATATCTTCAATGACATTTTTTATTATTTCAGAATTTGTTCGTCGGTAGGATCATTTTGGGGCCTGCAGTAAAGCCAAGAATTTATGTATACAGCATACTTATATAAACATATATATTATATATATAATATATATATATATATATATATTATATATATATATATATGTATATATATATACATGTATATACATATATATAATATATATATATATATCTATATATATATATATATATACACATATATATATATGTATATATATACACACACACACACAACCACATATATATATATATACATTTATATATATATGTATATACATATATATATATATATATATACACACACATATATATATATATATACATATATATATATATATATATATATATATATATATATAGAGAGAGAGAGAGAGAGAGAGAGAGAGAGAGAGAGAGAGAGAGAGAGCATACTTCGATGAATTCATGCAATATAATGTGTCACTAATCATAGTTCAAATGACTAGCAATCACAATCGCATTCATTGCAAATACTGAGCACATGATAAAGGGAGCTATTTATTATATGTACTATGTCTGTGTGTATTTTTATCAAACAAGGCAGATCACAACCACTACCCATCAGCAATCATAGCTCTACTGATCACCAATCAACACTTTGTTAGTAGATCACCAATCATAACTATACTGATCACCAATAAGAACCGTACTAATCAAGAATAAGAACACTACTGATCACCAATTAACACTATACTGATCACCAACAAGAGCACTACTAATCACCAACAAGAACAGTACTGATCACCAACAAGAACAGTACTGATCACCAATCAACACTATACTGATTACCAATGATAACACTACTGATTACCACCAAGAACACTAGTGATCATCAATGACAACACTAATGATCACCAATCAAACCTTTATTGATAACCAACGAGGTATTGCTTGCAAAACTGAGCATGTAATATGGAAAAACTTTACCCAAGGTTTTGTAAAATATATTTCTCAAGCAAAATAGTTAATTAGTTTAGGAAAATCATTTGGTTTAAAAAATTCTCCTAGAAACTCCTCACGAGATAAACAATATCCAAAAAGGATCACTAAAATGATATCTAATGATCACCAACTACATTCGTAACAATCACAAACTACACAGATAGTATGAAAAACAGTTACTGGACGGTTTTTTCACTTTTTTTTTTGCAGGAAACATTTAAAGTATTTGAGAAATTGAATTTTTGTGAAACAACGTGCTGAGATTCTTTAATAGTGAAACGCATATGTAAACAAATTAGAAATGTTATACCTACTGATCACTAAATATGCACTGATTGATTTGAAATTATGCACGTAATCTACAAATACTCACTTAACGTTTGAATTGCATTTTTTACCTCTTTGAAGGTGATTGCTCTCCATTTTCGTTGCTTGTTTCTTAAACTTTATCTGTGGCCATGGTTTCTCAGTACAAAACCCTAGACAAAAAGCAAATGTATGTCAAACTGGAAGATTTGATAAAATAACTCCTTCGAAAAAACACTATATTAATGAACTTCATGCAATTGTACAATATTCTTGGAATAATAAATTAAATACTGAAAAAAGGGGGTTCGTAAGTAAAAAATCAATGCCAGGCTAAGTACATTTCTATGAACCGAACCACACCTTTATAAGTTCAAAAATAGAGTTCAAGTTTTACAAGTGAGTGTGAGCATATTTTGAACGTAAATGCACAAATTAGCGAAAGATCATGTAAAAATCGAAGAAAAATGCATAAAAAAACAAACTGAATGTACTAAAAATCAACAGACAAAGGAATGGCACATAGAAAAAGTCAAGACATTCACCTTCGAAATGCAGAAATGATCCTGAGAAGTTAAAGGATTTCAAGGATGCTGGTTTGATTTTCAAATTTGAAAGTGTAAAAGAGAGTCTTTTGAGAGAGATTAGGAGAGAATAGCAGAGTAAGATAGTAGAATAAGAAACTGAAGAGTCTCTCGGAAAAGTTTTAAACAATCCTTATATGCTCTTTTTTAGTTTCCCGTGTTTTATTTTTGTGTTTTTTCCGTGTTATTTAGGTGGTTATATAAATAGAGTTGGTTGGTTACCTACCACATAATAAATGAAATGCTCACAATGGGTTTGGAAAAAATTCAAGTGCGGTTATTTTTATTTTTTTCCTCTTTATTTCAGGGAGGAGTAAAAGATGAAAGTATTCACTATAAAGAAAATGCACTGTATATAGCTTGAATCATAGGTATAGTTGATTGGAAATTTGATCATGAAGGGTGTATGCTTTAATCACCATTATTACTTTATCTGATCACTACACTATGTACTGCTGATCACCCCATTGGAAGCAACCCATTTTTGCAAAGTTCTACCAGTATCTGATGACTTTATGAATTAATCAATAACGTTATTCCATTTGATCACCAACCATAACTATACTGATCACCAATCATAACTATACAGATCACCAACAAGAACACTACTGATCACCAACAAAAGCACTACTGATCACCAACGACAACACTAATGATCACCAAGAAGAGCACTACTGATCACCAATGACAACACTAATGATCACCAATCCAATACAACGCTCATTATTTTGGCTCACCACATCAAATAATATCAATGAAACCCATCACAAAACATATTAATTAATTTTACTCATTATCTTTTGTTATTGTTCATATGAACAAGTTGTGAAGAGTAACTTATAATTTTTCTATGAAAATGAGTAATTAATTTATGCCAACAAAATAAAAAATAATGTTATTGATATAAAATTAAATGCAGTACATTTCCCATATAAAATTAAATGCAGCACATTTCCCATATAAATAATAAATGCAATATATTTCCCCCATCCTCCCATCTGCTCTTCTTCTCACCAGCCCCTTCTTCTTCCCCCATCTTTTTCCATATAACAGACCCTTCCTTCTCTCTCTCTCTCTCTCTCTCTCTCTCTCTCTCTCTCTCTCATTCCTCACTTCTTGCCTTATGTCTTTATCTTTTCATTTTTGCCAACTTCCTCAGAGTGAGAGAGAAGAATGATCCTGTTTCCTAACTTCCTCAGTACTGAGTAGGCGGCAGAGTATGTGAGGGAAAACCTGTACTACTCTTTAAGGGAATCCTTTACTCTCCGCCCGAACTTGCTCCCTGAGAACCACCACGGTCTTTGCCCTAACTTTGACCTTCGCGTGGTCATGGTGTACGCCCACAATTCTCACATTCCTGAGATGATTCAGGCCAGGTTTTATGCCATGGTGCTCAATGACGCTGCGGAGCTGGGACTTTCGAGTAGGATCAACATGAACTGCATGATGTCGGTCCTGCAATGTTTAAACTGGGCTATTATTGAGTCCTGGCTATGGGGAATCGAGCTAAGGCTCCAGAGAGCTTAGATCCCCCATCTTATCGAGCTGGTCGCCCATCCTGCACCGGCGGGCAGCCTCGAAGAGGACTCGAAGCTGAGCGATGCCCCTCCCCCTTTAAGTGATGAGGAATGAATAGGTATAGGGCTCTTTTATGTCTCGCTTCTTTTTTCATTGCACTTCATTTCCTGTTGTAGTATGGTTATGTACTTATTCGCAATTTTAATGAGAACTTTCCTCCGTTTCCTAAGGACATGAGCCGCTTTCTATGGTTTTTTGCATTCTCCTTTGTGTAACACACATATATTTAGGGCAAAGGTATTAGTGATCCATGAGCATAAAATAAGTGATCACCAATTTTAATATTGTTTACTAGTTCAGCCTATGCTTACAATTATATGCATGTAATTTGGGTGATCAATAGGTGTGATGTTAGTGATCAATAGGCATAAAATTAGTGATCACTGATGTTACTCCTTCCTAACAACATAGAATTATCTCCTTTTCTAATATTGTTTACCGGGTCAATCAGTGGTTACAATTCTATACATGCAATCTCAGTGATTCAGAGGCGTATTGTTAGTGATCAATAGGCATAACATTAGTCATCACAGATGTTACTCCTTCCTAATAGCATAGAATTATCTTATTGTTTATTTGATGATTAGCAGACATGTGTTTTGTGATCCGGTGGTTTCACATCAGTGGACTTAGTGTTCAATGATTTTTTAATAGTATTTTAGGATCTAATCCCTTCCAATATGGTGATGAATATGGAATACATATCTATTGATCAACATATATAAGATTAGTGATCAGTAGATACAATATTATTGAGCACACATATTACTCACTGATCATTCTCCAGAAGTCCCTTATTATTTTCTCGGTGATCATTGGATTCTTATTGATCACTAACAACATTCTTATTGATCGCTGAATTTTATATGCATAGAATTATAAGCACTGGCCGAACTAAACCTTCTGCTTTTAGATAAGTAATGATATGGCTATTCAACAGAAAAAGTAAACTCCAGCCGATGGAGGGAAAAAAGGAGAGATTTGAGTTCAACTGCATACTAATCTGAGTTGTATTGATCACTAATTCAACAACTTTTGATCACTAATATTACTTATAAAGATCACCAGAAAATACATCTATCAGCAGTAATATTACTCGTCAACAATACCAGATATTCTGCACATTTTGAACTCATACATTCTCATAGTCTAACATGTCTATTGTTACTAATGACTATCACTTATAATACAAGCGATGTGAAGCTCTGTAGTAGCCTCCTTCATTGCAGCATTCTGGCATTTGCTTATCGCAGGCACTCCGTCTGCACTGCCCTCTTGCTGGGATTGTTTATGTCAGCAGCAGGATCACAGAATAATGTGAACATCGCCTCGCTTCATCTCGTATGCTGTCAAGCCCTTCATTCTACCCGTACTTACTTGACATAGAATTCATGACATTGATAAAATTTTTATAAGCAAAAGCGAACTCCTTGGTAGGAGAAACTGTCTTGCCTCTATCCTTCTAAATTTGTCAAAGGAAAAAAAATAGTAAAAAGATATATATGTATATATAGATATGTTAGTTGATCATTGATAACGTACATGACTATTGATCACGTACTAACATAATCATGAAATTGAAAACTGATGAAGACAAAACTCATATAAGTAACATAAGTGATTAGCGAAATTGGCGTTTACTTATTTGAGATTTTGATTCACATGGGTATGAATCAAAAATATCAAATAAGTAAATGCCAATTGAAGTCATCACTAATATTATATATAATCCTCACCAAAAACATAATTGCCCAACACTTTTAACATAATCCAGACAAAGGCAGACATAAAAAGTCAAATTAGGTGATCATTGACATGTATCTCTATTGATCACTCACCACACAAGTAATAATCGGAAATAACATATCTATTGGTCACCAACAAGACGTATTCTGCTCATAAAAACACATACACTTTGATCACTAAGAACATTACTATTGATCAATAATGTTATTTTTAACACACACACTTTAAAAAAATGGAGAGATCGAAATGAATTGCATACTAATCTGCTTTGTACTGATCACTGATTCGATAACTTTTGATCACTAATATTACTTCTAAAGATCACCAACAATACATCTATTAATCACCCAGTATAGAAGGATTGTATTGGAATTGTTAGGGAGTAACATTGAAACAAGCAATGCAACCAATCACTACATTAAACCAAAACATGACTAATGACACATGTAATAATCACCAGAAGAAGATGAGAATGCTTTGTTTACTACCTCAATTTCAGTTGCCCTATTGTCTTTAGGAGCTTGTTGCTGAGCCTCCGTTCGCTCAACAACATCCAGCAGAGCTTCGATAACACCCCTCCTGAAACCTTTGCTCCTGTACTCAGCTTCTATTCTCCTCTTGATGTCCTCATTTGTCCAAGTGGACATCATTGAAAATTATCTATGTACTGTTCTCTCAATGAAAACAACCCTGTCTAAGCACAACATCTGCAAATGCAGAAACAAGCAAAAACAATTCTATTAGTACATGAATTTTGGTAATGCACACATATATGAACAGTTGATCACTAATCAACAAGTTACTGACCACTATTAGGTTAATTGTTGGTCAGTAACACATTATGGCATTGCTTTTTTAAATGATCACTATCTTTTGTCATATCGTTCATCAATTTTATGAAAGGGCTAGATTGTTGTGTAGTAGAACTGACCATCAAGAAGAAGAGTGAATCGTCGAAGTGCACCCCTTTCGCAGACTTACTCTCCTTGTAATGCCTCACACTGGTGATGAGCTTCTGCACTATAAACTTACACCAATCTAGGGATGCAATCTGATCCACATCCTTAATGTTTTGAGGATGGTCTTACTGCAGTAGCGGTGCTTTGTTCCTCTGAAAAAGCAATTCAGCAAGTATATCATGAAATTCCTCTTGAAGCTCTCGCCACTATCCTTTTTAGCCATAATGAACTCCGGTATGCATGTCATTTTCGGGCCAGTGTGCTTAATTTTCTATTCCTTGACCCAGCCAGCATGCACCTCATCATATTCCTGCTGCCCTCCATGATTTTCCTTCCAGCAATAGGCACACCCAGTGTCATATAAGCATCAAATGCTGTGACCATAAACCTTTGCCCATCCGGAAGCACGAAGGAGGCAGAGTAGGGATCAAAGCTGTCTGCAAGCCATTTTGAAAACTTCCCTGGGATTTGCTTCAGGTTAACGTTCAGAAGGAAGCAAATCCCATTAATCTAACTGCTTTGGTCTAAGCTTCATTCAGTTGAGCCACCATTAATGAGAATGAACGTATGCTTATCCTCATGATTCTGTTTTCATTGCCACCCTTCTTATATTTTAAAGGCTACTATTGTGAGGCCATCTAAATGTCCTGCCCCGAGCTGCTTATTTTCTCCCCTAGCAAAGCATCACCAGTACTCAATTGAGCATCCTTCTGCTCGATGGGTCGTTTGCCTTTATATTTTAGTGCAAGCTGTTTTATCTTTAGAACAGCTTTTGGAGGTCCTTGAATGCGCGTGTCTTTCCCCCTCTTTTTTGTTCTCATCATCATCGACGTCTTCATGTTCACGAGTTGGTATATTTTCTACCGCATTTGAACTCTCTGGAATGTAGACGTCGGATACGTCAGGCTATTGTACTGTATGCTTCAGTAAGCCTCACACACTTTGAGATCACCTCACAGTGACTGGTTTCTTCTTCGGCTCCTGCTACTTTGTTTCTTCTCGCTTTTCCTCTCTTACTTTGTGCTGGAGTCTGGTGGGAGATTTGTCACAAGGTTCCTTTTCCTCCTGTGGCTTCTTAGAAGATCTATCAGAGCTTTTAGCATTACTGTTAACCTCCCTGGTGTTGCTTTCTTTATCGTCTAAAGTATCAGAAGAAATCTCTATGTCAGAAATATGCCCTTGCTGCATCGGAGGCTTTGATAAGTTGTGCACCCTCTGTGATCGTCTCACGGGGAATGCCTTCTTCTTTGGCTTCTCCTCTTTTGTTTCTCCCAGCTTCTCCCCTCTTTGCTTCTTCTCATATTTTGTTGGGGTTTGTTTTCTTAAGTTTTCTCATCTTTGTGGTTTGTTAGAGGATATCTAAGTCTCTATATGTGTACTTGGAGCCTGATGTAGAATCATCCCCTCTTGTGGTCTGTCAGCGGCATTTTTCTTACTGCCCTCATTCTTCTCCTCTAACTTCCCTACCGAACTGTCTTCTTACATCTGTTTTGCATTAGTCTTTTGCAGAGATTCACCACCCTCTGTTGCTTGCTGATGAAAATCACCCCTCTTTGCCTTCTTACTTACAGCCTCCTCGCATTTGTCTTTGTCAGCCTTTGTCTTCTTGGAATGTTTCTCAGCGGGTTTCGCATAGAGAGCTTCTTCTTCCTTTACTCTTTCAGCTGACTTATGGGTCTTTTCCTTGTCATCAACAATCTTCTAAGGGGGGCTTCTTTACTGCTTTTCTTCTCATTCCCCCCTTCTTCTTAGTCTTCTTCATTGTTGTCTATTGAGTTGACTTGTCCGTCTTCTTGGAACGTTTCTTAATAGGTTTCTTAGGGAGAGCTTCTTTTTCTATTACTTTAAGCTGCCTTATTGGTCTTTTCCTTGTCATCAACATTCTCTTCAGAGGGAACCTCTTCACTGCTTTCCTTGTCAGTCCTCCCCTTCTTCCCAATCTTCTTCTTTGTGATCTTTTTAGTTCTTTTCTCAGTCTTCCTGTTCTTGTCCATCGGTACTTTAGCTAGAGATTTATCTTTAGTGGCTGTGTTCTTATGCAACGTGTCTTCGTTATTAGAATCATTTATAGCATCGTCATCGTCATCTGTCTTACGCATAAATGCTTTGTATCGACGCTTCTTCCTTTGGACAAAACTGCTGCTAGTCTTATCGGCAGATCCTCTTCTTTCATTAGCGCCTTGTCCAATTTCGTCCGGATTCGAAGCTACTTTAGCACTGTCAAATACAAAGGGTAAGTGAGTAAAGAAAGTGCATACTTCTATGAACTCATAAAATATAATGTATCAGTAGTCATAATTCAGATGATCACCAATCAAAACTACACCGATCTATCACAAATACTCAACATGTCGTACAAATTGGAACCATAAAAGTATTTATTTATCATCTTAGTGTGTTTATATTTTCTCGTTAGGAAAGGCCATTATTGATAAGTTAAAACCAAATATTTACGAAGATGAGGAAAGAATAAGCAAGCATTTTATAAAATTTAAAAAAAAATGATCATTAATACACTATATAACCATTCACTAAATAGTTATCTAATAGTTACAAGTAGATAACACACATATGCAAAATGATCACTAATATTGTACATAACGATCACTGATATCATACCTAGCGATCACTAATATGATACCTAATGATCATTGATCACCTTTCTAACAATCACTAAGGTAGACGTGCACAGTGAAAAAATATTGTACCATAGTTTTTAAAATTTATTTACTACTTTGAAAAAAGACATTTAAGCTATATGAGTATTTGATTTTTTTTTAAAAAAAGAGCCGGCTGAATGTAATTAAAGACACAAATAGATCTGCAAGACGATCACTGAAACCATACCTAATGATCACTAAATATATAAGTAATGATCACGAAATATATAACACATATATATGAACAATATTTACTCAAAAGGTTTTGAAGTGCAATGTTTTACTACTAGAAGGTGATTCTTCTCCATTCCCCCTGGGAGTTTCTTGAACTTTTCATCAAGCCATAATTTCTCGGTAATAAACCTCAGACAAAAAGTAAATCCATGCGAAATTACAAAGATTAAGGAAAATAAATCCTTCAAACCACAGTATATCACTAAATTTTACCAAATTGTACCATATTAGTAGAAAAGTAAATTTAAAATCGAAAAAAAGCAGTTATAAATTGACAGATCAGAGCATGGTACATTTCTAAGAACAAAACAACATGGTTTTTGATGCAAAAACAGACTAGAAGTTTTCAAAATTAGAATTTAAACTAGATTTCCAAGAAACTATTCGAAGTTGCGAATGCCAAAAAGAAATCGAAGAGAAAATCGCCAAAAAATCCAAAATAAGCGCACTAAAACAGAACAACAAGAGCAATGCGAACACAAAGGTCAAGAATCTCACCTTTAAAGTGCAGAAAAGCTACACAGAAGTTGAAGTAGTTTGATGAATATTGACGAGATTGCAGATTAGAACTATTAGAGAGAGAGAGAGAGAGAGAAGCAGGGGGAGAGAGAGAGGGACTTACAATACCAGAGTAAGATACATGCGAGAAAGTAAATAGACAGTCGAGCAAAGAATAAGAGAGAGAATGTGATTAAGAGAGAGAGTTGGTTAGCTATCATAAATGATCTCATATATTAGCTTCGCATAAGAATATTAATTAATAAACATCTCTTTTCATAAAAGTGAATTGTTGTTTATCTGTTTTTGTATGGTTTTTTTTCCTTTTTTTTTTAAGTGCGAATTAAAAGATCAAATATTTATAAATATAATGCACATGTCAATTTTGTGCAAGGGAATGAAGTTTAGAATCCTAATCGGTGATCGATAGGTGTTCCTTTAGTGATTAATAAGGTTGTTTTGGCGATAATAAGAACTATGTTTAGTCATCACTAGGTGTGTTCATTGTGACCAACACATCCTCAATTGTAGTTGGTGATCAACAGTTCTAGTTCTGGTGATCATTACTAGTACCTCTGATTTTGGTGATCAACATATTATTAATTACAGGTATTATGATCAATATGTGATCATTCATTGATCATTAGTACTACTTTTAGTGATCATTCAGTGATCATTAGTATTACTTTTGGTGGTCATGAATTTCTTTATGTTGTCCTAGGCGATGTATACAAGATCACAATGCATGTGTAGTTATAAATGTAGTCATACAACGCAAGGAGCTTTAGTCATCATTATAACTATGCTTCGTATTCAAGAAATGAATTACATATGATGACTGATCACTAATTACATATTATCAATTACAGGTATTGATATCAGCCTGTTAGCAATGGATTTCTTTATGTTCTCCTAGGCAATGTTTACAAGATCACAAAGCATGTGTAGTTATGAACTTAGTGATCAATGCAAGGAGCTTTGGTCGTAATTATAACTATGCTTCATAGTAAAAGAGATGAATTACATGTGACGACGGATCACTTATTACATATGTGATGATCATCAATACTGAAATCCACTACTGCCTCCTTCACTATAAACATCCTGCTTGCCTGAGTTGACCACTACTTTCTTGACTTTTTCAGCCTTGTCGTTCCATAAACATTCACCAGTCTCTTCACATGTGCTGAACTTGTGTTGGTAGGTGAAGTGAGGATCTTGTGGCAACAAACTCCACCCTAAACTTATGGACTATAGCAACCTGAGATAGAAATCAAATAAGGGGCGCGCACAATAATTGGCATGATATCTCAAACATCTACCATTCTTTTCTTCTTGAAAGAGGGTTGAGTAGCATGGTCACCTAATCATTTGCAAATCCTACATCCCAAAAGCAAGGCAGTCCTTTGTATTTGTGCATGTGATTCATAACATAAATGCTTTGATTATCATCTGTCTTTGAAGCCTGTTTCTTCCAAGGTATATCGATGTATGTCAGTTCAAATTCTTCAATTGAGTTTGCTCTTTTCATATCACCCTGTTCCTCTATGACATACTTCATAAATAGCGTGCACTACAATGCTCACATAAAATAAAAAAATATAAAATTAGCAAAAAGCATCAACTTAAGTTCGTTTTTAATGCAAACTAAAATTGTATGAAGCTTTACCAAAATATCTGCAGAGCACTCATATATGTAATACGTTTTCTCTTGATATGGTCAATAATATCCACGCTATTTGCTTAAAATTGAAACAAATGAGAAATTTTTTCCCGTCATCAGAACAATGGAAGAATGCCTGAAACACCAAAATTTATCACAAAATTAGTGCCTGACTAACAGCCAAAGAAACAAAAGTTTTTAATTAGAAAAAAAAAGGTATCTGTCTGGCTTAATTCTTACCATGTCAACTTGCTTGAAGTTGATATGTGGACTTAAGGACAGCTTATCGTTTAGCTGTCGGAAGAACACAGCTTCGGCTTTCTTTGCCTATTTTGTCTTCATGTACAAATGCTGCACAAAAAAACAAAAAACACAGACTTTTTGCAGCGACAATCAATGTATTTTATAAAAAAATATACATGCATGTGTAAAATATCATTGAAAGTTTTTTTTGTTCAATTGGCTTACAACACTTCATTTGTGAAGAAAAGTCTTTGAATATGGGAACGATTTGTCTTTAGTTCACTTGCATTCAATATATTTGCCCAAATGTCCACTATGATTTTGTCAACACGGTCATCGCCAACAATGGTTGAGAGCATGCCTCAGTTGGCCACGTAGTATAAGTCATCATACAGCACTTGGCTAGTAAATAAACAAGCAAATCCATCACTAAAAAATACCGTTTACAAAAGACTCACATATGAATCACTTTTCTAGGACACACATATTTATTCTTACCTTTGTTCTTCGTCTGAGTTGAAGACAAAGTTAGCATAGAGCTTCAGCTCGTATGAAATTGCACGAGAAATCATTGCATTCTGCTGTATGTAAGCGGACAACAAAGACGTCGCAGACTCTATTGACGAGGGTGGTGCATAGAAGGAATACTTATTACACACAGCCAACGAAATAAAACTCAAACAAGGGGAATGTAACCTGGAAGAAAAATATAAAAACATAGACATTAAATTTATCACGAAGAAAACTAGTATCGCTTTTTTTTGTACCTGCTTGCAATGCACTGATAATACATTGAGCTGTCCTCGTTCTGCGCTCTTTTGGTGCTTTAACTAGTACATCTGTGCCGTTGTTAGTACTAGTTGGTGTTTGCACATCTGGTATCTGAAGATCACGCTCCACAATCCTCATTCAAGATCGATCAACGAATGTGTCGTTGTCTTCCTCAGAACATAGCAGTATTAGACCTGTAAAAACATAACAACTAATTAGAAAAATTGTATGTGCATAGATAAAAAACAGTGCTAAGGGAAAAATGCCATGCGATGTGATACAAGATCATTTAGACAGTTGTGATATGATTTGAATGGGGGGAAGTGGGGGACTTTATGTTTGCATGAAAGTGAACACTAATTCATCAACTTATAATTCACTAATTGATCAACCAATGACCAATACGTTTTGAAGTAATGGTCAGATTTACCATTCTTAACACATTTTTGGTGCAATCTTTTTGTGATCACTAATTAGTCTTCTAAAGATCACTAATTTTATCAGTAACGATCACTATTCACCATTTTAACACATTTTTGGTGCAATCTTTTGTGATCACTGATTTGTCTCCTAAAGATCACTAATTTTATCAGTAATGATCGCCATATTTGCAGTTCATTGGGAGTATCTAAAACATAAGAGATCACTAATGTGTCTATGTATGATCACTGCTTTCTACATCAGAGGACGAAATCTACATGCAAAAAAGGATCACTGCTAGCATGATCACAAGTTTATAGTAACATCAGATAGCAACATAAAATTCGGTTGGAAAGCTACGAGAAGAAGTGCCCGGCAGCGACGGCGTGCTAACGCACTGTACGGACATTGTCATACATTTTAGAACGATGTCCTCCACATCACAATTCATTACTTGCACTGCTACTACTAGACTATCAGGCTGGGAATCCACAACAAGAACTCCTTCGGGCAACATAAAATTCGGTTGGAAAGCTACGAGAAGAAGTGCCTGGCAGCGACGGCGTGCTGATGCACTGTACGAACATTGTCATACATTTCAGAACGATGTCCTCCACATCACAATTCATTACTTGCACTGCTGCTGCTGGACTATCAGGCTGGGAATCAACAACAAGAACTCCTTCGGGCAACACCTTTTTCTCCTCTCGAGACACTCCAAGGCTGAAACTCGGTATATCGAACTGTGGGAAGTGATGCACCTTATCGCCGGAGCCCGCGTAATTCTTTTCAATTTCATCAATCTGCATTAGGAACCTATCCGATTCAAACAAGTCTTACGAGAGTACCGATGTCCTACTCCTCGATCTCTTGGGCCTATCACTGATGAGGGCATCATTAACCGATTCAGTAGCTACATTTCTTACTCTCTTGACTGGGCTGCGTGCTCCAGAGATCAACTCACCAACTCTGACATGATTTTCGCTAGCCATCGACTGTTGCTTATTATCAAATCGATTGCCACCCAACCTTCCTGAAAAAGAGCCAGATGGAAATAGCCAATACTTATAGTCAAAAATGATATGCCATGTTAACTGGAAATGACGGACGAAAATAAAAGAAGAACAATTTATTTGTTTTTTGTTTCAATAAATAACAAAATAAATTAAATATATTTGACTCATCTTAACCTTTGAAATTATTGTTTGATCTTCAGCTTCACCTTCATCTTCAACACCTTTGTTGTGATGCTCCTTTTCGTTAACTTGTTTGTCCTCACTAGTTATGCTCGTCCTATCCAACATATCATGAAGATAGCCTCTTGCAAATCCATGAAATAACCTCTTTCACCTCATTAACATTTATGTGAGAGTTAACTGATCACATAACAACCGATCATAAATTACCAAAAACTATTGATTAATAATAATATGTCTAGTAATCAATAATAATGGATCACCAATAAATAAACTATAGATCACAAATGTTATTCTAGAGATCACTAATAACAAAATTGTTGATCACTAATAAAATATCTACTGATCACCAACAAACATCTGTTAACCACTAACCTTATTCTATTTGAGAACCAAACATACATGCACTGATCACTGAGTGGACTTCTTAGAATGATCAATGAATAATGTGTGTGTGGTCACTAATACTATTCCTATTGATCACTTATCTTATATTTGTTGATCACTAGATATTACTATTACTGATCACTAAAATATATATATATATATATACTAGTCAATAATAACATATTCTTTGATCAATAATAAATAACATACAGATCGCTAATCTTATTCTAGCGATCACTAATAATAAAACTATTGATCACTAATAAAATGTTTATTGATCACAAAGAACACAAATGAAAATGTATTTCAAATAAAAATAACATGCAACTCAGAGCTCACTAGCCTTACACAAATGCAGTAGGCCTGACTTACAAACAATTAGACCAAAAAAATACAAAAGTATACAGAAGATCGTGACTATTACTCATATTGACCACTATTTACTCACATACTGATCACTAATTACCAAAGTAGGTTTAGCAAAATGCTAAAATAACAAATTGACATTCAATATCATAAATTAAGTTGTATAATCCGAGATATTTAAATAAGCAAAGCAAGAAATTTCACATAACAACCAGAAATTAACTAGATAAATATTCACCAGATAACAGAAAAAGATCCAACAAACTTAGCTAGAAACCCTAGATCTTTTTAAAAACATCGATCTAAACTTGAAAATCAAACCCAAAACAGTCAAACAAGTCCAAACTCAATAAGATAAACCCTAATGATAGCAAAAAATGAGAACCACTCGCAATAAATTACCAAAAAACAAGTAGTGAACACTAATCCACAGCACGAAATTCACCAAACAGAGCAAAAAATGCACAATCCAAGCACATTTTGCACGAAAACTAAGTGAAATCTTGAGAAATCTCAGAGTGTGGAAAAAAAGAAGAAGAAGAAAATGAGCAAAAATTCAAGGAAGAAAAAGAGAGCACGAAAATTGAACTCAAGCTCATGTGACCCTCATCAAACCGCGTCCGATCATTCAGATCCAACAGCTGCTATCGTTTCATCCCACTCATCCTATAGAGAAGCTATCCCCCTCCAAAGTAGCTCCCCAAATACACACATAAATATATATATATATAT
>JAKOGI010004777.1:0-20862 GCA_029747015.1 Carnegiea gigantea | reverse complement strand
ATCGTTTATATTGACGATGTTTTGGTATTTTCACAATCCATTGATCAACATTTTAAACATCTGCAACATTTTCTTCGCATCATTGAAAAAAATGGTTTAGCACCCTCTGCATCCGAAATGATTTTATTCCAAACAAAAATTCGGTTTTTAGGGCATGATATTTATCAAGATACCATTAAGCCTATTCAAAGATCCTTAGCCTTTGCTGACAAATTTCCAGATGAAGTCAAGTATACAACCCAATTACAGCGTTTCTTAGGATGTCTTAATTACGTATCAGATTTCTTTCTGCATTTGAAACATTTATGTGCTCCCCTTTATGGAAGGCTTAGGAAGAAGCCTCAGCCTTGGTCACAAGAGCACACTGCCATTGTTAAACAAATTAAGAAACGCATTAAGTCCCTACCATGTCTGCATATTCCCAATCCCTCTGCATACATGATTGTAGAAACTGATGCATCTGACATAGGTTATGGTGGCATTTTAAAACAAAAATTACCATCACATACCCAAGAACAATTAGTTAGATATCATTCAGGTTTATGGATTGGTGCACAAAAGAATTACTCTACCATCAAAAAGGAAATTTTATCCATTGTCCTCTGTGTTACAAAATTTCAGGATGATTTGTATTTCAAAAAATTTCTTCTCAGAATAGATTGCAAATCTGCAAAAGAGATTTTACAAAAGGATGTCAAAAACCCGGTGTCAAAACAAATTTTTGCCCGTTGGCAAGCAATCCTTTCAGCTTTTGATTTTGATATTGAATTTATCAAAGGAAATACTAATGCTTTACCTGATTTTCTTACAAGAGAGTTTTTGCAAGGAAAGAGTGACACAAAATTCCTTTTGCAGGGTTCAGAATGAGTTCTTCCCAGAACACTGGCAACGACAAAGGAAAAGCTATACAAATGTCTGATGACACTCAGACCTTTCCCACCATCATTTTCTCCTCTCTTGACAAAAGCTTTCCACCGTTTGTGAGCCCTCAAATTATCCGTTCACCATCCGCACTTATAAAGCCTAACCCTGAACCTTTTCTCATCAACAATTATCCACATGAGCCACTCCTTTTTTATCTTAGAGATTATGAGTTATTCTACACATCATTCTATGGTCCTCGGTACAATGAATACGCCATTTTTATTGATTACAATGAGTGGTTGGTAAATAAGGAGCTTCCCTTTTACCAGTACCTTAAGATTATTAAAGCCTATCGAGAAGACCTTAATAATCATCCAGTACTTATCATTATGCCAACAGGATTCATCCAAACCTGTAAATACTTTCACCAACATTTTGAGTATTGGACAGCATATGAACCCCATATCTTCCGATTCGTTTCACAAATGTTCCCTGACCTCCACATCTGCCCAATTGATCAAACCTATTAACATGTTCTAATTCCTTTACGTTACGGAATCAATTTTGAGGCATCCTGTTTGGTTCCCACTACAAATGGACTTCATTGCGATCTTCTTCACAAATATAGCAAATTTTCGTGAAGTCAGTTCAACAGCTTCGAACAACGACAAAAATAATGACATGTACCAAGATTCACAAGACCCATATGAATTATGACAAAGGCTGGCAAAGGTTAGATGACCTTTGGCAAAATACAAAAGCCAAATAATACAAAAGAGCCTGCAAGGGTCATTTGGCCCTTGGCAAAATTAAAGGCCATTCGTACTAACGAATCTTTTCTTTTGCAGCTTTCGACAAAATACACTGTTCATCTACAGTGACCCCACTAACAAAAAGCAAACAGTGTAATGATAAGGCTGATGACTCACCTTTCATTACGTGTCCAAGACAAAAGGAATCTGCTTTACAAAAAGATGACTCACCTTTTCAGTACATGATGGCCGACAAAGAGCATCTACTTTTGATGTCTAAACAAAAATACAATTATGAAGAGCATCTTCAAGCTTTCTAAACTTCCTCTCAGCTTTCTTCAACAAAATTTTCTAGTTTTAAGTTATCTTTTGTACTCCTACATTTCAGAATTTCCAACATTTCCAAGTTCATTTGTAAGTTCTTTGTATTACATTTCTACCAATTTTTATCTGTTACTCTGTACATTTCAATAAACTGTTTATTACATTTTTAGTCCATTAACGATACTGTATCGTTAATGGACTAAAAATGTAGTAAACAGTTTATTGAAATGTACAGAGTAACAGATAAAAATTGGTAGAAATGTAATACAAAGAACTTACAAATGAACTTGGAAATGTTGGAAATTCTGAAATGTAAAAGTACAAAAGATAACTTAAAACTAGAAAATTTTGTTGAAGAAAGCTGAGAGGAAGTTTAGAAAGCTTGAAGATGCTTCTCTCTTTTTTCTACTCTGCCTTCTTCACTGGACGAGCACTCCTTAAATAGAGATAGAAGAGAGCTCTTCATAATTGTATTTTTGTTTGGACATCAAAAATAGATGCTCTTTGTCGGCCATCATGCACTGAAAAGGTGAGTCATCTTTTTGTAAAGCAGATTCCTTTTGTCTTGGACACGTAATGAAATGTGAGTCACCATTCTTATCATTACACTGTTTGCTTTTTGTTAGTGAGGTCACTGTAGATGAACAGTGTATTTTGTCGAAAGCTGCAAAAGAAAAGATTCGTTAGTACGAATGGCCTTTACTTTTGCCAAGGGCCAAATGACCCTTGCAGGATCTTTTGTATTATTTGGCTTTTGCATTTTGCCAAAGGTCATGTGACCTGTGCCAGCCTTTGTTTTAATCGTTCATAATTCATATGGGTCTTGTGAATCTTGACACATGTCATTATTTTTGTTATTGTTTGAAGCTGTTGAACTGACTTCATCAGAGTCATTGGCCTTGTCCAGAATTTTTTGTAAAAATATTTGTCTCATCTGAGGGTTATCTTTGAGATATTCAAGAACCTCTTTCTCTTTTTGGGAGAGACCCTTGTTCTTTGTTCTTGTTGACGATGACGGACTTTCTTTCTTTCGAGGAGTAGAAGGTCCAACGTATGTTTTTGCTTCAAATGTATGGAGATTGTGGAGTGTGAACTTCTTAGATTTGGTGCGACAGTAGTGCTCCACATTTTCACTGCCACATAATTTTGTTTTGAATTCAGGCCACCATTTAACTTTGTAAACCCGGACCAGGGATAGAGGAAATGTATTCTTCAAGTAATTCAGAAGTCTGTATTCCTAGCTAAAAATCCAGACAATGTTGAATACCCGAAAGAATTGTAGTTCTTTTGTATACGCATCCAGGGAGGACATATTCTTGTCCCAAAAGTCCCATCCGCATTGAGCTTCTAATGGTAATACAAATAGTGAACATCCGAACCAAGTCCACCAGTAGTAAAACCAAATAGGAAATTGTAAGGGACAATTGTCATGAAAATTAAAGAACCAAGAATGGGTTTCAGGTAAATATAAAAAGGCTCGGTACCAAGCCGTTCTATAATCATTGTAATTGTAGGTCTGTGGGGCAAATGGTACTGAAAAGTGTCGTTCTTCGAACGGATCTTTCTATTGCTGAGCACTGAGAACTTGCCGAATAATACATTTGGAAAAGAGTATGTGGTTTGGGTTGGTTTGTCATGGGTATGGCTAATATCAGCAGAATGAGTATCTACTAAGATTAGCTCATAAAACTGTTGGGTTTTTTGTGTATGGTCAGTGGCGAAATGAAGACTGCCGAAGATCTTTTCGACCAAAGGTTTTAAAATGTCAGTGGTTGGTATGGTTTTGTGAGTAGTTAGACACAAATGTTCTGTATATCGAACGGTGTAGGAATTGTCACTGGTTGGCTTGGTAGGTGGTCGAGAGATCACGGTTTTGTATGGTAAGGGTGGATAACTGGCTAGGGTTTGGAATTGGTTTTGAAGAGGTAATTTTGTAGGGACAGTAATTTGATAATCTTCTGCTCTTCGAATGCTTTTGCCTTTGTCTTTGCCTCTTGGTTTGTTTCCACTCATTTTGAATTCTGCAAGAGAGATTTGTGTGTTAATCTTTCCTTGCAAGAATTCTCTTGGAAGGAAATCATATAAAGTATTTGTTTCTCCTTTGATGAATTTAATATCAAAATCAAATGCGGAACGGATTGCTTGCCATCGGGCAAAAATTTGTTTGGAAACCAGATTTTTAACATCCTTTTGTAAAATTTCTTTTGCAGATTTGCAATCGATTCGAATTAGGAATTTTTTGAAATATAAATCATCTTGAAATTTTGTAACACAGAGAACAATGGATAAAATTTCTTTTTTAATTGTAGAGTAATTCTTTTGTGCACCAAGCCATAACCCTGAATGATATCTAACTAATTGTTCTTAGTCATGCGAGGGTAGTCTTTGTTTTAAAATGCCACCATAACCTATGTCAGATGCATCAGTTTCAATGATCCTGAATGCAGAGGGACTGGGAAATGGTAAGATTATAATGCGATCGTTTGGAAAGAAGGCATTTTGTTTTGATTGGATAAAATTGATTTGTCTAAAAATTGAAGAAGATTGTAATTCCATAACCTTCTTTTGGTGAGTAGAGGTTAGGAACTGAAAGGTGACAGGGTTTCCCAAAACCTTTGTATGAATACCACTTTCTGAAACAGTAAAGGGGTAGATCTGTGTCAGGAAAGGAGTACCTAAAATCAAATCATTTGTGATATTACTAATAACAAGAAACACATTTAAAGCAGTAATTTTTATTACGGAATAATCCTTCTTTCTAATTTGTAACGAATATGTAAAGGATCACCACTCGCACTGACAAGTGATCATTTGAACGCTCACAGAGTACTGGTAGGAAACAACTCCTTCTCTAAGGCAAAGTTTGACTGACTCCACTGCAATTAGAGCGAGACATTTCATAGAGAAGCATCAACAACTCTAATATTGACTATAGATTAATAAGTCAAGTACACCCCTATTTTTTGTTTGTTTTTTTTTAATACTCCCACTATTTTTTTTTTTTATTTTTTTTGTTTTTTTTTTAATTTTTTTTTATTTTTTTTTTTTTGTTTTGAAAGGTAATACGGGATATGGTTTGTAAAAATTGAGTTTGAGGAATACCAACTTCTGATATTTCTGAGGAATGTAAATCAGGTGGAGGAAGAGGGGGATTTGCTTTTAGAGATTCCAGCATCGATATTTTTGCATCAATCTCTAAATCTTTTGTTTTGAGGAGAACGACATCTAATTTGAGAATCCGAACTTGACTTTTGAGTTCGTTAAGCTCAGTTTGTAATTGTTTTGTAGTAACGGGTTGGAAAGGATTTGGAATAGGATAATTCTCAAAGATTTGATTGAAGGACGAAGAAGGTCCAAAATCAAATTTTGGTTTATCTTCTTCTTCAAGGATTAATTCTTTGAGGCGCTGAAGATAATCTTTTTTGACATCAAGGTCAGGGATTTGTCCTATTAACTCAATAAGGAATTCTTTTTTGGATTTGGAGGAAATGACATTAAGAGTCTTAATTGGTGAAGACTCATACTCTGAATCATCACTGGATCCATAATAGTTATCTTCACTTTCAGACCCTGAGGGTTCCTTAATGAGTAGTGCCAGAAGCTTTTGTTTGAGTTCTGGATCTTCTGAAAACAACTCATTAATCTTTTGTTCTGTTTTGCATTGAGGACCCCTGTGGCTTACTTTGCCACATTTGTAACAGACAATGGGCTTTTGGTCCTTAGCAGACCTTTTCTTTTTTAAAACTGGTTTGGTTTCTTTTTTGACAAAAGGTTTGGATTGAGCAAAGGGCTGTCTTGGTTTGGGCTTTTGTTTCTTCTGGGCCTTTTTACGGGCCATAGAAGGAGCCATAATCTTTGTAATTCCGAAAGCTTCACAGAACGTACCCATCTCCTTTTTAGATTGGGTTCGCTCATTCCCATATTTGGATTGAAGCTTAATCTCATTACAAAGACTTAAAGCATCAGTGTACAAGCGAAACCAAATGATCCATACCAAGCAAGAACCTAAAGATGAAGGTTCTCCACCCTTCTTCAAAACAGATACTATTCCAAACCCCAGATTAGAAGCCTTTCATAAACAAACAGAATCCTCCAATAATCATTACCTCAAACTCATTTCTGACCAACTCAAGAGTTAGCTTCTTCCAAACCCTCAACATCTTGCATAGACAAAACTTGTCAAAAGATCCAAGATGAGTCGTCCACTAGTGATGAGTCTAGTGATGACTCAGAAGAGAGTCATGACGTTCAGAGACAAGAAGGTCATGATACTCTGCAAACCATTGACAATATCCTTGATGAACCAACCATAATTAACAAGCTTCACAATTGGTCTAGAGGTGCAGGAAAGAATTTCTATCCTAGGCCAACTCCACCTGATATTCAATATGAAGAACGTGGATCCTTTGCCTCATCTAGTTTTGATAGCAGATCCATTCATCAATGGAATATCGATGGAAAGGCGGAACATGAAATCCTTTCCACAGTCCAAGAAATGTGGATGGCACATAATGCTTACAAAACTCAGGGTCATAGTGATGCCAACATTGCAGTTGCCCTAGTAATAGGTTTTACAGGTCAACTTAAGTCGTGGTGGGATAATACCTTTACCACAGAACAAAGACAAGCCATCCTAATGCACAAAAAGATAGTAAGGAACCCTACCACAGGACTTGAAGAAGAACAAGATGATTGTGCGCAAACTCTTTTGCATACAATTACTCTTCATTTCCTTGGTAACCCAAAAGAAGAGCAAGCCGTTGCTAAAACAATTCTCATCAATTTAAAATGTCCTTCCTTGACAGATTATAGATGGTACAAGGATGTCTTTCTTACAAATGTTCTTAAACGGGAAGACAATACCCAAGATTTCTGGAAAGAAAGATTTATTGCAGGATTACCAAATTTATTTGGTGAAAGAATCCTCAATAAACTTCGACAGAATTTTGGCACAAATGATATCCCGTTTGAATTATTAACATTTGGTCAATTATTTGGTATTGTCAAAACGGAAGCTTTAAGTCTTTGTAATGAGATTAAGCTTCAATCCAAATATGGGAATGAGCGAACCCAATCTAGAAAGGAGATGGGTACGTTCTGTGAAGCTTTTGGAATTACAAAGATTATGGCTCCTTCTACGGCCGTAAAAAGGCCCAGAAGAAACAAAAGCCCAAACCAAGACAGCCCTTTGCTCAATCCAAACCTTTTGTCAAAAAAGAAACCAAACCAGTTTCAAAAAAGAAAAGGCCTGTTAAGGACCAAAAGCCCATTGTCTGTTATAAATGTGGCAAAGTAGGCCACAAGGCTCCTCAATGCAAAACAGAACAAAAGATTAATGAGTTGTTTTCAGAAGATCCAGAACTCAAACAAAGGCTTCTGGCACTACTCATTAAGGAACCCTCAGGGTCTGAAAGTGAAGACAACTATTATGGATCCGGTGATGATTCAGAGTATGAGTCTTCACCAATTAAGACTCTTAATGTCATTTCCTCCAAATCCAAAAAAAAATTCCTTATTGAGTTAATAGGACAAATCCCTGACCTAGATGTCAAAAAAGATTATCTTCAGCGCCTCAAAGATTTAATCCTTGAAGAAGAAGATAAACCAAAATTCGATTTTGGACCTTCTTCGTCCTTCAATTAAATCTTTGAGAATTATCCTATTCCAAATCCTTTCCAACCCGTTAATACAAAACAATTACAAACTGAGCTTAACGAACTCAAAAGTCAAGTTCGGATTCTCAAATCAGATGTCGTTCTCCTCAAAACAAAAGATTTAGAGATTGATGCAAAAATATCAATGCTAGAATCTCTAGAAGCAAATCCCCCTCTTCCTCCACCTGATTTACATTCCTCAGAAATATCAGAAGTTGATATTCCTCAAACTCAATTTTTACAAACCATATCCCGTATTACCTTTCAAAAATGGTACTCTATAGTCAATTTAGTTGTTGATGACTTCTCTATGAATGTCATCGCTCTAATTGACAGCGGAGCAGATCAAAATTGCCTTAGAGAAGGAGTTGTTCCTACTAAGTACTGTGAGCGTTCAAATGAACAGCTTGTCAGTGCTAGTGGCGATCCTTTACATATTCGTTACAAATTAGAAAAAGGATATATTCGTAATAACAATTACTGCTTTAAAAATGTATTTCTTGTTATTAGTAATATTACAAATGATTTGATTTTAGGTACCCCTTTTCTAACACAAATTTACCCCTTTACTGTTTCAGAAAGTGGTATTCATACAAAAGTTTTGGGAAATCCTATTACATTTCACTTCCTAACCTCCACACACCAAAAGAAGGTTATGGAATTACAATCTTCCTCAACTTTTAGACAAATCAATTTTATCCAATCAAAACAAAATGCCTTCTTTCCAAACGATCGCATTATAATCTTACCATTTCCCAGTCCCTCTGCATTCAGGATCATTGAAACTGATGCATCTGACATAGGTTATGGTGGCATTTTAAAACAAAGACTACCCTCGCATGGCCAAGAACAATTAGTTAGATATCATTCAGGGTTATGGCTTGGTGCACAAAAGAATTACTCTACAATTAAAAAAGAAATTTTATCCATTGTTCTCTGTGTTACAAAATTTCAAGATGATTTATATTTCAAAAAATTCCTGATTCGTATCGATTGCAAATCTGCAAAAGAAATTTTACAAAAGGATGTCAAAAATCTGGTTTCCAAACAAATTTTTGTCCGATGGCAAGCAATCCTTTCCGCATTTGATTTTGATATCAAAGGAGAAACAAATACTTTATATGATTTCCTTCCAAGAGAATTCTTGCAAGGAAAGATTAACACACAAATCTCTCTTGCAGAATTCAAAATGAGTGGAAACAAACCAAGAGGCAAAGACAAAGGCAAAAGCATTCGAAAAGCAGAAGATTATCAGATTACTGCCCCTACAAAATTACCACTTCAAAACCTATTCCAAACCCTAGCCAATTATCCACCCTTACCATACAAAACCGTGGTCTCTCGACCACCTACCAAGCCAACCAGTGACAATTCCTACACCGTTCGGTACACGGAACATTTGTGTCTTACTACTCACAAAACTTTACCAACCACTGACATGTTGAAACCTTTAGTCAAAAAGATCTTTGGCAATCTTCATTTCGCCACTGACCATACACAAAAGACCCAACAATTCTATGAGCTAATTTTAGTAGACACGCATTCTGCTGATATTAGCCATACCCATGACAAAACCAACCCAAATCACATACTCTTCTCTAAATGTATTATTCGACAAATTCTCAGTGCTCAACAATGGAAAGACCCGTTCGAGGAACGACTCTTTTCTGTGCCGTTTGCCCCTCAAATCTACAATTACAACGATTATAGAATGGCTTGGTTTTGAGCCTTTCTATATTTACCTGAAACCCATTCTTGGTTCTTTAATTTTCATGACAATTGCCCCTTACAATTTCCCATTTGGTTTTACTACTGGTGGACCTGGTTCGGATGTTCACTATCTGTCTTACCATTAGAAGCCCAAGGTGGTTGGGAATTTTGGGAAAAGAATATGTCTTCTCTTGAAGCCTATACAAAGGAACTGCAATTCTTTCGAATTTTCAACATCGCCTGGATTTTCAGCTGGGAACACAAACTTCAAAATTATTTGAAAAATTCATTTCCTCTATCCCTGGTCCGGGTTTACAAGGTTAAATGGTGGCCGGAATTCAAAACCCAATTATGTGGTAGTGAAAATATGGAGCACTACTGTCGCACCAAATCTAAGAAGTTCACACTCCACAATCTCCATACATTTGAAGCAAAAACATACGTTGGACCTTCTACTCCTCGAAAGAAAGAAAGTCCGTCATCGTCAACAAGAACAAAGAACAAGGGTCTCTCCCAAA
This sequence comes from Carnegiea gigantea, assembly GCA_029747015.1. Taxonomy (NCBI): domain Eukaryota; kingdom Viridiplantae; phylum Streptophyta; class Magnoliopsida; order Caryophyllales; family Cactaceae; genus Carnegiea; species Carnegiea gigantea. Next base: position 11,040 of record JAKOGI010004777.1, on the reverse strand, counting down.
AAGAAAAAGAGGTTCTTGAATATCTCAAAGATGACCCTCAGATGAGACAAATATTTTTACAAAAAATTCTGGACAAGGCCAATGACTCTGATGAAGTCAGTTCAACAGCTTCAAACAATAACAAAAATAATGACATGTACCAAGATTCACAAGACCCATATGAATTATGAACGATTAAAACAAAGGCTGGCACAGGTCACATGACTTTTGGCAAAATGCAAAAGTCAAATAATACAAAAGAGCCTGCAAGGGTCATTTGGCCCTTGGCAAAAGTAAAGGCCATTCGTACTAACGAATCTTTTCTTTTGCAGCTTTCGACAAAATACACTGTTCATCTACAGTGACCCCACTAACAAAAAGCAAACAGTGTAATGATAAGACTGATGACTCACCTTTCATTACGTGTCCAAGACAAAAGGAATCTGCTTTACAAAAAGAAGACTCACCTTTTCAGTACATGATGGCCGACAAAGAGCATCTGCTTTTGAGGTCCAAACAAAATTACAATTATGAAGGGCTCTCTTCTATCTCTATTTAAGGAGTGCTCGTCAAAGTGAAGAAGGCAGATTGAGAAAAAAGAAAGAAGCATCTTCAAGCCCTCTCAAAAACTTCCTCTCAGCTTTCTTCAACAAAGTTTTCTTTCTTAAGTTATCCTTTGTACTTCTACATTTCAAAGTTTCCAACATTTCCAAGTTCAACAATTTGTACAAGTTCTTCATATTACATTTGTACTTTAACTGTTTCTTTGTACATTTTAATAAAAAGTTAGACATTTCAAGTTACATTTCAGTTTCCCTGTTAATTAGCGATCCTGTTTCCAGTTGGTATCAGAGCCAGTGAGATTGCATATACGTGCATTTAGAAGTTGTGCATAGGTGTGTGTTTGCATCTCTGTGTTCATAGAGCTGTGTCTTGCATACAGTGGTGTCCCTAGTGTTGGTCAGCCAAGGAAAATCCGTTGGTCAGCCGTGTGAAGGTGGTCCCGGTGGTGGTCCCGTTATACACCTGTCTGCGCATAGAGATTTGAATACATACATAATCATGGCGTCTAGATTAAGGCGTATGTTATCTTTCCGATCTGATAGTAACCAGGGTAACATCGTTAATTCTAATGAACAAAGAACCTTTCCTTTATTTAGGGCTCCTAGCCCAGACAATTATGCAAATTGGTCTCTCCCTAGAATAGAGTTAGACACCATTTACAAAATTGGCACGTTTGATTTCATTAAAGCATATTCTTGCAAAACGCGTGAAGAAGTCATTAGTTTACAAAATGGTTTACAAACTATAGACATGCTTAAACAAAGTGCTATTAATTTATATTTACAAGCAAAATATCGATTTATGCATATTGGTTTAGTTCAAGTAGCCATTAAACCTTTGGTAAGAAAAGGTATTAATGCTCCCATTTACATGGCTTTACGTGACAAAAGATTACGAAAATACAAATCTTCATTACTTGCTGTTATTCAAACAAACATTTGCAAAGGTCCTATATTTTTCAATTGCTATCCTGATTTTATGGTTGATTTAACCTGTCCTATGACAACAGAAGCTCTCAAACTTGATGTTCATATACAAGGCAATGAATTTTTGGATTTCAAAAATTTCGTTGTTATGTATCGAATTTATTTTCGACTTATGAGTACAAATTTAAATACAAGGTTTCTTAACCCTCTTCCTTCCACTTCTCAAGAAACAATTTTACTTCAAATTGAAGACGAGAAACCCACTGTCTTCACTCCAAAATTACTCAAATGGGATGAAATCACTCTCCCAGATGAGCTTGAGCTCCATGAGCCCCAACCTTCCTTACAAATTGAAAGAAGAGATATTGACGAAATTGTAGAAGAATCTGATGGCAGAATTCTTCTTAAATTTCGTTCTTTCTCTATCAAAGAAACTCCTGACCATTCTTATCCATCCAACTATAGACGATCATTTTCCGATGTTGCTTCCTCTTCTGAACATTTTGACAATTCGACTCGTTATAGGTTTCGTAATCCTATACCTGAGCCCATTATTGATCCTCCATCTCCGACTACATCTAGAATTGGAGCTTCAATTAATGGTATTTCTTTCAAAAATTTCCAAATCGACTGGGATATGATCAAAGCTGATTATTACTCAGTTCAAAATACAACTCTGCGAACTTGGTTCGAACAAATGGATCGTTCCCTCATGAAATCCATTAAAAAGGAGTGGATTTCCGACATGGAACGTCTTCGTACAAATATTCCTTTCTTTCTTTGGTTCCCTACATTTGCTTCCAAACATGGTCTTCAAAATGTTTACCACATACCCAGTATTAATGTTCAAACTTCCCTTCTGAAAGTTTGGCATTTTCAAAATGGTTCTAGTGTCTCCTCTGTCCATCCCCCTGCTGATGATCTTAAGCTTCTGCACAAAGGTGACACCATTCTGGCGACACCTTTTCGCAAAGGCCGGGAGGGGAGTGAGGTAGTCAAACTTGATGACCTAAAAAAGGTTCATCAACAAGCCAATTATACCAACACTATCCTTCAAATAATTGCTGAACAGCTTAACCAAGTTTCAGCCCAAATTGCTGAAAACAAGCGTAACCAAATGATCCATACCAAGCAAGAACCCAAAGATGAAGGTTCTCCACCTTTCTTCAAAACAGATACTATTCCAAAACCCGGATTAGAAGCCTTTCATAAACAAACAGAATCCTCCAATAATCATTACCTCAAACTCATTTTTGACCAACTCAAGACTCTTGAGTTAGCTTCGTCCAAATCCTCAACATCTTGCATAGACAAAACTTGTCAAAAGATCCAAGATGAGTCGTCCACTAGTGATGAATCTAGTGAAGACTCAGAAGAGAGTCATGACGTTCAGATGGCAAGAGGTCATGATTACTCGCCAACCATTGAAAATTCCTGATGAATCACCACAATTAGGCAAGCGACAATTGGTCTAGAGGTCCAGGAAAGAATTTCTATCCTAGGCCAACTCCACCTGATATTCAATATGAAGAATGTGGATCCTTTGCCTCATCTAGTTTTGATGGCAGATCCATTCATCAATGGAATATCGATGGAAAGGCAGAACATGAAATCCTTTCCACAGTCCAAGAAATGTGGATGGCACATAATGCTTACAAAACTCAGGGTCATAGTGATACCAACATTGCAGTTGCCCTGGTAATAGGTTTTACAGATCAACTTAAGTCGTGGGGGGATAATACCTTTACCACAGAACAAAGACAAGCCATCCTAACGCACAAAAAGATAGTAAGGAACCCTACCACAGGACTTGAAGAAGAACAAGATGATTGTGTGCAAACTCTTTTGCATACAATTACTCTTCATTTCCTTGGGTTGTGGTCCCGTTATACACCTGTCTGCGCATAGAGATTTGAATGCATACATAATCATGGCGTCTAGATTACGGCGTATGTTGTCTTTCAGATCTGATAGTAACCAGGATAACATCATTAATTCTAATGAACAAAGAACCTTACCTTTATTTAGGGCTCCTAGCCCAGACAATTATGCAAATTGGTCTCTCCCTAGAATAGAGTTAGACACCATTTATAAAATTGGCACATTTGATTTCATTAAAACATATTCTTGCAAAGCGCATGAAGAAGTCATTAGTTTACAAAATGGTTTACAAACTATTGACATGCTTAAACAAAGTGCTATTAATTTACATTTACAAGCAAAATATCGATTTATGCATATTGGTTTAGTACAAGTAGCCATTAAACCTTTGGTACGAAAAGGTATTAATGCTTCCATTTACATGGCTTTACGTGACAAAAGATTACGTAAATACAAATCTTCTTTACTTGCAGTGATCCAAACCAACATTTGCAAAGGTCCTATATTTTTCAATTGTTATCCTGATTTTATGGTTGATTTAACATGTCCTATGACAACAGAAGCTCTCAAATTAGATGTTCATATACAAGGTAACGAATTTTTGGACTTCAAAAATTTCGTTGTTATGTATCGAATTTATTTTCGACTTATGAGTACAAATTTAAATACAAGGTTTTTAAACCCTCTTCCTTCCAATTCCAAGAAACAATTTTACTTCAAATTGAAGACGAGAAACCCACTGTCTTCACTCCAAAATTACTCAAATGGGATGAAATAACTCTCCCAGATGAGCTTGAGCTCCACGAGCCCCAACCTTCCTTACAAATTGAAAGAAGAGATATTGACGAAATTGTAGAAGAATCTGATGGCAGAGTTCTTCTTAAATTTCGTTCTTTCTCTATCAAAGAAACTCCTGGCCATTCTTATCCATCCAATTATAGACGATCATTTTCAGATGTTGCTTCCTCTTCTGAACATTTCGACAATTCAACTCATTATAGGTTTCATAATCCTATACCTGAGCCCATTATTGATCCTCCATCTCCGACTACATCTGGAATTGGAGCTTCAATTAATGGTATTTCTTTCAAAAATTTCCAAATCGACTGGGATATGATCAAAGCTGATTATTACTCGGTTCCAAAATACCTCTTTGCGAACTTCGTTCGAACAAATGGATCGTTCGTTCATGGAATCCATTAAAAAGGAGTGGATTTCAGACATGGAACGTCTTCGTACAAATATTCCTTTCTTTCTTTGGTTCCCTACATTTGCTTCCAAACATGGTCTTCAAAATGTTTACCACATACCCAGTATTAATGTTCAAACTTCCCTTATGAAAGTTTGGCATTTTCAAAATGGTTCCAGTGTCTCCTCAGTTCATCCCCCTGCAGATGATCTTAAGCTTCTGCACAAAGGTGACACCATTCTGGCGACACCTTTTAGCAAAGGCCGGGAGGGGAGTGAGGTAGTCAAACTTGATGACCTAAAAAATGTTCATCAACAAGCCAATTATACAAACACTATCCTTCAAACAATTGCTGAACAGCTTAACCAAGTTTCAGCTCAAATTGCTGAAAACAAGCGTAACCAAATGATCCATACCAAGCAAGAACCTAAAGATGAAGGTTCTCCACCTTTCTTCAAAACAGATACTATTCCAAAACCCAGATTAGAAGCCTTTCATAAACAAACAGAATCCTCCAATATTCATTACCTCAAACTCATTTCTGACCAACTCAAGACTCTTGAGTTAGCCTCTTCCAAACCCTCAACATCTTGCATAGACAAAACTTGCCAAAAGATCCAAGATGAGTCTTCCACTAGTGATGAGTCTAGTGATAACTCAGAAGAGAGTCATGACGTTCAGAAACAAGAAGGTCATGATACTCTGCAAACCATTGACAATATCCTTGATGAACCAGCCACAATTAACAAGCTTCACAATTGGTCCAAAGATCCAGGAAAGAATTTCTATCCTAGGCCAACTCCACCTGATATTCAATATGAAGAACGTGGATCCTTTGCCTCATCTAGTTTTGATGGCAGATCCATTCATCAATGGAATATCGATGGAAAGGTGAAGCATGAAATCCTTTCCACAGTCCAAGAAATATGGATGACACATAATGCTTACAAAACACAGGGTCATAGTGATATCAACATAGCAGTTGCCCTAGTAATAGGTTTTACAGGACAACTTAAGTCTTGGTGGGATAATACCTTTACCACAGAATAAAGACAAGCCATCCTAACGCACAAAAAGATAGTACGCAATCCTACCACAGGACTTGAAGAAGAACAAGATGATTGTGTGCAAACTCTTTTGCATACAATTACTCTTCATTTCCTTGGTAACCCAAAAGAAGAGCAAGCCATTGCTAAAACAATTCTCATCAATTTAAGATGTCTTTCCTTGACAGATTATAGATGGTATAAGGATGTCTTTCTTACAAATGTTCTTAAACGGGAAGACAATACCCAAGATTTCTGGAAAGAAAGATTTACTGCAGGATTACCAAATTTATTTGGTGAAAGAATCCTCAATAAACTTCGACAGAATTTTGGCACAAATGATATCCCGTTTGGATTATTAACATTTGGTCAATTATTTGGTATCGTCAAAACTAAAGCTTTAAGTCTTTGTAATGAGATTAAGCTTCAATCCAAATATGGGAATGAGCGAACCCAATCTAGAAAGGAGATGGGTACGTTCTGTGAAGCTTTTGGAATTACAAATATTATGGCTCCTTCTACGGCCCGTAAAAAGGCCCAGAAGAAACAAAAGCCCAAACCAAGACAGCCCTTTGCTCAATCCAAACCTTTTGTCAAAAAAGAAACCAAACCAGTTTCAAAAAAGAAAAGGTCTGCTAAGGACCAAAAGCCAATTGTCTGTTACAAATGTGACAAAGTAGGCCACAAGGCTCCTCAATGCAAAACAGAACAAAAGATTAATGAGTTGTTTTCAGAAGATCCAGAACTCAAACAAAAACTTCTGGCACTCCTCATTAAGGAACCCTCAGGGTCTGAAAGTGAAGACAACTATTATGCTGGATCCAGTGATGATTCAGAGTATGAGTCTTCACCAATTAAGACTCTTAATGTCATTTCCTCCAAATCCAAAAAAGAATTCCTTATTAAGTTAATAGTTCAAATCCCTGACCTAGATGTCAAAAAAGATTATCTTCAGCGCCTTAAAGATTTAATCCTTGAAGAAGAAGATAAACCAAAATTCGATTTTGGACCTTCTTCGTCCTTCAATCAAATCTTTGAGAATTATCCGATTCCAAATCCTTTCCAACCTGTTACTACCAAAACAATTACAATCTGAGATCAAGATTGGGAGAGCGAAAAAGAAGCAACTTCAAGCTTTCTAAAACTTTCTCTCAGCTTTCTTCAACAAAATTTTCTAGCTTTAAGTTATCTTTTGTACTTCTACATTTCGAAGTTTCCAACATTTCCAAGTTCAACAATTTGTGTAAGTTCTTTGTATTACATTTCTATCAGTTTTATCTGTTACTCTGTACATTTCAATAAACTTTAAGTAACATCTCTGTTTACATTTCTGGTCAATTTCTTAATTATTAACGATCCTGTTTCCAGTTGGTATCAGAGCCAGTTAGATTGCATATACTTTCATTTAGAAGTTGTGCTTAGGTGTGTGTTTGCATCTCTGTGTTCATAGAGCTGTGTCTTGCATACAGTGGTGTCCCTAGCGTTGGTCAGCCAAGGAAAATCCGTTGGTCAGCCGTGTGAAGGTGGTCCCGATGGTGGTCCCGTTATACACCTGTCTGCGCATAGAGATTTGAATGTATACATGAGCATGGCGTCTAGATTAAGGCGTATGTTGTCTTTCAAATCTGATAGTAACCAGGGTAACATCGTTAACTCTAATGAACAAAGACCCTTACCTTTATTTAGGGCTCCTAGCCCAGACAATTATGCAAATTGGTCTCTCCCTAGAATAGAGTTAGACACTATTTACAAAATTGGCACATTTGATTTCATTAAAGCATATTCTTGCAAAACGCATGAAGAAGTCATTAGTTTACAAAATGGTTTACAAACCACTGTCTTCACTCCAAAATTACTCAAATGGGATGAAATAACTCTCCCAGATGAGCTTGAGCTCCACGAGCCCCAACCTTCCTTACAAATTGAAAGAAGAGATATTGACGAAATTGTAGAAGAATCTGATGGCAGAGTTCTTCTTAAATTTCGTTCTTTCTCTATCAAAGAAACTCCTGGCCATTCTTATCCATCCAATTATAGACGATCATTTTCAGATGTTGCTTCCTCTTCTGAACATTTCGACAATTCAACTCATTATAGGTTTCATAATCCTATACCTGAGCCCATTATTGATCCTCCATCTCCGACTACATCTGGAATTGGAGCTTCAATTAATGGTATTTCTTTCAAAAATTTCCAAATAGACTGGGATATGATCAAAGCTGATTATTACTCAGTTCCAAATACCTCTTTGAGAACTTGGTTCGAACAAATGGATCGTTCGTTCATGGAATCCATTAAAAAGGAGTGGATTTCGAACATGGAACGTCTTCGTACCAATATTCCTTTCTTTCTTTGGTTCCCTACATTTGCTTCCAAACATGGTCTTCAAAATGTTTACCAAATACCCAGTATTAATGTTCAAACTTCCCTTATGAAAGTTTGGCATTTTCAAAATGGTTCTAGTGTCTCCTCTGTCCATCCCCCTGCAGATGATCTTAAGCTTCTGCACAAAGATGACACCATTCTGGCGACACCTTTTCGCAAAGGCCGGGAGGGGAGTGAGGTAGTCAAACTAGATGACCTAAAAAAGGTTTATCAACAAGCCAATTATACAAATACTATCCTTCAAACAATTGCTGAACAGCTTAACCAAGTGTCAGCCTAAATTGCTGAAAGGATTGCTTGCCATCGGGCAAAAATTTGTTTGGAAACCAGATTTTTGACATCTTTTTGCAAAATTTCTTTTGCAGATTTGCGATCGATACGAATCAGGAATTTTTTGAAATATAAATCATCTTGAAATTTTGTAACACAGAGAACAATGGATAAAATTTCTTTTTTAATTGTAGAGTAATTCTTTTGTGCACCAATCCATAACCCTGAATGATATCTAACTAATTGTTCTTGGGTATGTGATGGTAATTTTTGTTTCAAAATGCCACCATAACCTATGTCAGATGCATCAGTTTCTACAATCATGTATGCAGAGGGATTGGGAATATGCAGACATGGTAGGGACTTAATGCGTTCCTTAATTTGTTTAATAATGGCAGTGTGCTCATATGACCAAAGCTGAGGCTTTTTCTTAAGCCTTTCATAAAGGGGGGCACATAAATGTTTCAAATAAGGAAAAAAATCTGATACGTAATTAAGACATCCTAAGAAACGCTATAATTGGGTTTTATCCTTGATTTCATCAGGAAATTTGTTAGCAAAGGCTAAGGATCTTTGAATAGGCTTAATAGTACCTTGATAAATATCATGCCCTAAAAACCGAATTTTTGTTTGGAATAAAATCATTTTGGATGCAGAGAGTGCTAAACCATTTTTTTCAATGATGCTAAGAAAATGATGCAGATGTTTAAAATGTTGATCAATGGAGTTTGAAAATACCAAAACATCATCTATATAAACGATAATGTATGCTGTAAACGGTGTAGAAATGTCATTCATTATATTTTGAAATTCGAAGGGGGCATTTTTGAGACCAAATGGCATTACATTCCATTCGTAATGTCCAAAGGGAATGGTAAAAGCAGTTTTGTATCTGTCTTTTTCTCTGATTTGGATTTGCCAGAATCCAGACTTCATGTCAAACTTAGAAAATAATTTAGCAGTATGAAGTCGATTTAGCAAATCTCTCTTGTTAGGAATGGGATAGCGAATCCACCGTAAAACTTTATTTAAAGGTTTGTAATTAATAACCAAGCGAGGAACTCCTCGTTCCTTTTCAGCAGCTTTGTTGACATAAAAGGCTGCACAACTCCAAGGAGACTTTGAAGGTCTGATTAATTTTTTGTCGAGTAAAGTCTGAATTTCTTTTTTGCAAAGTTCAAGAAGTTCAAAATTCATTTGAGTGGGACGAGCCTTGGTAGGAATATTTCTTTCATCGAACCCAGGCTCATAAGGTAAAGAAATGACATGTTGCTTCCTATCCCAGAAAGCATTGGGAAGATCAGCACATACCTTTTCTTTAAAAACCTTTTCTAAATCAGAGATTTTTATTTGTAAAGAGGGGTTGAGTAATTGTTCTTCAATTCTTTTGTAGGTAAGTTCTTCATGCAAGTAGGAAATTTGATTTTCCTTTGATTGTAGGCAATTGATGTGTTTAAAAATTGAAGAAGATTGTAATTCCATAACCTTCTTTTGGTGAGTGGAAGTTGTGCTTAGGTGTGTGTTTGCATCTCTGTGTTCATAGAGCTGTGTCTTGCATACAGTGGTGTCCCTAGCGTTGGTCAGCCAAGGAAAATCCGTTGGTCAGCCGTAGGAAGGTGGTCCCGGTGGTGGTCCCGTTATACACCTGTCTGCGCATAGAGATTTGAATGCATACATAATCATGGCATCTAGATTAAGGCGTATGTTGTCTTTCAAATCTGATAGTAACCAGGGTAACATCGTTAATTCTAATGAACAAAGAACCTTACCTTTATTTAGGGCTCCTAGCCCAGACAATTATGCAAATTGGTCTCTCCCTAGAATAGAGTTAGACACCATTTACAAAATTGGTACATTTGATTTCATTAAAGCATATTCCTGCAAAACGCATGAAGAAGTCATTAGTTTACAAAATGGTTTACAAACTATTGACATGCTTAAACAAAGTGCTGTTAATTTACATTTACAAGCAAAATATCGATTTATGCATATTGGTTTAGTACAAGTAGCCATTAAACCTTTGGTACGAAAAGGTATTAATGCTCCCATTTATATGGCTTTACGTGACAAAAGATTACGTAAATACAAATCTTCTTTACTTGCAGTTATCCAAACCAACATTTGCAAAGGTCCTATATTTTTCAATTACTATCCTGATTTTATGGTTGATTTAACCTGTCCTATGACAACAGAAGCTCTCAAATTAGATGTTCATATACAAGGTAACGAATTTTTGGACTTCAAAAATTTCGTTGTTATGTATCGTATTTATTTTCGACTTATGAGTACAAATTTAAATACGAGGTTTTTAAACCCTCTTCCTTCCAATTCCCAAGAAACAATTTTACTTCAAATTGAAGACGAGAAACCCACTGTCTTCACTCCAGAATTACTCAAATGGGATGAAATAACTCTCCCAGATGAGCTTGAGCTCCACGTGCCCCAACCTTCCTTACAAATTGAAAGAAGAGATATTGACGAAATTGTAGAAGAATCTGATGGCAGAATTTTTCTTAAATTTCGTTCTTTCTCTATCAAAGAAACTCCTGACCATTCTTATCCCTCCAATTATAGACGATCATTTTTAGATGTTGCTTCCTCTTCTGAACATTTCGACAATTCGACTCGTTATAGGTTTCGTAATCCTATACCTGAGCCCATTATTGATCCTCCATCTACGACTACATCTGGAATTGGAGCTTCAATTAATGGTATTTCTTTCAAAAATTTCCAAATCGACTGGGACATGATCAAAACTGATTATTACTCAGTTCAAAATACAACTCTGCGAACTTGGTTC
>JAKOGI010004776.1:0-20869 GCA_029747015.1 Carnegiea gigantea | reverse complement strand
AATTTCGATTGAACAAGGACGGAAGGCCTGATTGGAAGTTTTTTACTCGCCCTGGTCAGTCCTCATCGGGCGGCCGCAGCAAATGAAACGAGAAAGATCGGTGGTTTTGAGAAAGAAAAAATAACGAAAAAGGGGTGCAACACGAGGACTTCCCAAGAGGTCACCCATCCTAGCGCTACTCTCGCCCCAGCACGCTTAACTGCGGAGTTCTGATGGGATCCGGTGCATCAGTGCTGGTATGATCGCACCCATCGGAATCTGACGGAACAAGTCTTTTATAGAGTGTGCGCGGCTGCCGAGTCGCTCATACATCGCGCCAAATCTAAAGAGTTCGCAAGTTCGTAACTGACAGCCCGGAAGCGGCGAGCTAAGAGTTCGTTACGGACGGTAGCTCGACCGCCTTCATCGCCCCGTGCGAGCATTGGTTTTCGTCCGTGTGTTGCAGTAAAAAGGGGCCTCTAATGTGGTTTTCAGTGCCAGGAGGCGTCCGTGGAGGAATTTCGGTGATTTCGAGTGAACAAGGGCGGAAGGCCTGATTTGAAAGTTTTTTCCTCGTCCCGGTCAGTTCCCATCCGACGGCCGCAGCAAATGAAACGAGAAAGACCGGTGCTTTTAAGAAAGAAAAATACAACGAAAAAGGGGTACAACACGAGGACTTCCCAGGGGGTCACCCATCCTAGTACTACTCTCGCCCAAGCGCGCTTAATTGTGCATTTCTGATGGGATCCGGTGCATTAGTGCTGGGATGATCGCACCCATTGGATTCTTGCGGAACAAATGTTTCATTGAGGGTGAGCGGCCGTTGAGTTTTGCATACAGCACGCCAGCTCCAAAGAGATCGCAAGTTCGTAACTGGCAGCTCGGAAGCAGCGAGCTAAGAGGGCGTTACGGACGGTAGCTCGACCACCCTCATCGCCCCGTGCATGCATGGGGTTTCGTCCGTGTGTTGTATTAAAAAACAGCCTCTGATGTGGTTTTCAGGGCCTGGACGCGTCCGTAGGGGAATTTCGGTAATTTCAAGTGAACATGGGCGGAAGGGCTGACTTGGATGCTTTTTCCTCGTCCTGGTCAGTCCTCATCCGTCGGCCGCAGCAAATGAAACGAGAGAGATCGGTGGTTTTGAGAATGAAAAAACAACGACAAATGGGTGCAACACGAGGACCTCCCAGGAGGTCACCCATCCCAGTACTACTCACGCCCAAGCACGCTTAACTGCAGAGCTCTGATGGGATCCGGTGCATTAGAGCGGGCATGATCGCACCCACCGAATTCTTGCGGAACAAATGTTTCATTGAGGGTATGCGACCGCTGAGTTGCGCATAGAGCACGCCGGCTCCAAAGAGGTCGCAAGTTCGTAACTGACAATTCGGAAGGGGCGAGCTACGCGTGCGTTACGGACGGTAGCTCGACCACCTTCATCGCCCCGTGCATGCATGGGGTTTCGTCCGTGCGTTGCAGTAAAAAGGGGCCTCTGATGTGTTTTTCAGGGCCACGAGGCGTCCGTAGGGTAATTTCGGTAATTTCGACTGAACATATGCGGATGGCCTGATTTGGATGCTTTTTCCACGTCCTTGTAAGTTCTTATCCGCTGGCCACAGCAAATGAAACGAGAAAGATCGGCGCTTCTAAGAAAGAAAAAAACAAACGAAAAGGTTGCAACACGAGACTTCGCAGAGGTCACCCATCCTGCACTACTCTCAAGCCCAACGACCGCTTAACTGCGGCAGTTCTGATGGGATCCGGTGCATTAATGCTGGGATGATCGCGCCCATTATAATTTGGCGAACAAATCTTTTATAGAGTGCACGGGCTGCCGAGTCGCTCCTAGATCGCGCCAAATCTAAAGAGTTCGCAAGTTCGTAACCTACAGCTCGGGAGCGGCGAGCTAAGAGTGCGTTACGGACGATAGCTCGACCGCCTTCATCGCCCCGTGCGAGCATTGGTTTTCGTCCGTGTGTTGCAGCAAAAAGGGGCTTCTAATGTGGTTTTCAGCACCAGGAGGCGTCCGTGGAGGAATTTCGGTAATTTCGAGTGAACAAGGGCGGAAGGCCTGATTTGAAAGCTTTTCCCTCGTCTCGGTCAGTTCCCATCCGACGGCCGCAACAAATGAAACGAGAAAGACCGGTGCTTTTAAGAAAGAAAAAAATAACGAAAAAGGGGTGCAACACGAGGACTTCCCCGGGGGTCACCCATCCTAGTACTACTCTCGCCCATGCACGCTTAATTGCGCATTTCTGATGGGATCCGGTGCATCAGTGGTGGGATGATCGCACCCATTGGATTCTTGCGCAACAAATGTTTCATTGAGGGTGAGCGGACGTTGAGTTGTGCATACAGCACGCCAGCTCCAAAGAGATCGCAAGTTTGTAACTGGCAGCTCGGAAGCCTCGAGCTAAGAGTGCGTTGCGGACGGTAGCTCGACCACCCTCATCGCCCCGTGCATGCATGGGGTTTCGTCCGTGTGTTGTATTAAAAAACGACCTCTGATGTGGTTCTCAGGGCCTGGACGAGTCCGTAGGGGAATTTCGGTAATTTCAAGTGAACATGGGCGGAAGGCCTGACTTGGATGCTTTTTCCTCGTCCTGGTCAGTTCCCATCCGACGGCCGCAGCAGATGAAACGAGAAAGATCGGCGCTTTTAAGCAAGAAAAAAACAACGAAAAGGGGGTGCAACACGAGGACTTCCCAGGAGGTCACCCATCCTAGTACTACTCTCGCCCAAGCACGCTTAACTACGCAGTTCTGATGGGATCCGGTGCATTGATGCTGGGATGATCACACTGATTAGAATCCGGCGGAACAAATCTTTTATAGAGTGCACGCCGCTGCCGAGTCGCCCATACATCGCGCCAAATCTAAAGAGTTCGCAAGTTCGTAACTGACAGCTCGGAAGCGGCGAGCTAAAAGTTCGTTACGGACGGTAGCTCGACGGCCTTCATCGCCCCGTGCGAGCATCGGGTTTCGTCCGTGTGTTGCAGTAAAAAGGGGCCTCTAACGTGGGTTTCAGTACCAGGCGGCGTCCGTAAAGGAATTTCGGTAATTTCGATTGAACAAGGACGGAAGGCCTGATTTGGAAGCGTTTTCCTCGTCCTGGTCAGTCCTCATCCGGCGGCCGCAGCAAATGAAACGAGAAAGATCGGTGGGTTTGAGAAAGAAAAAACAACGAAAAAGGGGGGCAACACGAGGACTTCCCAGGAGGTCACCCATCCCAGTACTACTCTCGCCCAAGCACGCTTAACTGCGGAGTTCTGATGGGATCCGGTGCATTCGTGCTGGTATGATCGCACCCATCAAATTCTTGCGGAACAAATGTTTCATTGAGGGTACGCGGCTGCTGAGTTGCGCATAAAGCACTCCGGCTCCAAAGAGGTCGCAAGTTCGTAACTGACAACTCGGAAGAGGCGACCTAAGCGTGCGTTACGGACTGTAGCTCGACCACCTTCATCGCCCCGTGCATGCATGGGGTTTCGTCCGTGCGTTGCAGTAAAAAGGGGCCTCTGATGTGTTTTTCACGGCACGAGGCGTCCGTAGGGGAATTTCGGTAATTTCGACTGAACATAGGCGAATGGCCTGATTTGGATGCTTTTTCCACAGCGTCCTGGTCAGTTCTTATCCGCTGGCCGCAGCAAATGAAACGAGAAAGATCGGCGCTTCTAAGAATGAAAAAAACAACGAAAAAGGGGTCCAACACGAGAACTTCCCAGGAGGTCACCCATCTTAGCACTACTCTCGCCCCAACACGCTTAACTGCGGAGTTCTGATGGGATCCGGTGCATCAGTGCTGGTATGATCGCACCCATCGGAATCTGGCGGAACAAGTCTTTTATAGAGTGTACGTGGCTGCCGAGTCGCTCATAGATCGCGCCAAATCTACAGAGTTCGCAAGTTCGTAACTGACAGCTCGGAAGCGGCGAGCTAAGAGTGTGTTACGGACGGTAGCTCGACCGCCTTCATCGCCCCGTGCGAGCATTGGGTTTCGTCCGTGTGTTGCAGTAAAAAGGGGCCTCTAATGTGGTTTTCATTGCCAGGAGGCGTCCGTGGAGGAATTTCGGTAATTTCGAGTGAACAAGGGCGGAAGGCCTGATTTGAAAGCTTTATCCTCGTCCCGGTCAGTTCCCATCCGACGGCCGTAGCAAATGAAACGAGAAAGACCGGTGCTTTTAAGAAAGAAAAAAATAACGAAAAAGGGGTGCAACACGAGGACTTCCCAGGGGGTCACCCATCCTAGTACTAGTCTCGCCCAAGCACGCTTAATTGCGCATTTCTGATGGGATCCGGTGCATTAGTGCTGGGATGATCGCACCCATTGGATTCTGGCGGAACAAATGTTTCATTGAGGGTGAGCGGCCGTTGAGTTGTGCATGCAGCACGCCAGCTCCAAAGAGATCGCAAGTTCGCAACTGGCAGCTCGGAAGCGGCGTTCTAAGAGTGCGTTACGGACGGTTGCTCGACCACCCTCATCGCCCCGTGCATGCATGGGGTTTCGTCCGTGTGTTGTATTAAAAAACAACCTCTGATGTGGTTTTCAGGGCCTGGACGCGTCCGTAGGGGAATTTCGGTAATTTCAAGTGAACATGGGCGGAAGGGCTGACTTGGATGCTTTTTCCTCGTCCTGGTCAGTCCTCATCCGTCGGCCGCAGTAAAAGAAACGAGAAAGATCGGTGGTTTTGAGAAAGAAAAAACAACGAAAAAGGGGTGCAACACGAGGACTTCCCAGGAGGTCACCCATCCCAGTACTACTCTCGCCCAAGAACGCTTAACTGCGGAGTTCTGATGAGATCCGGTGCATTAGTGCTGGTATGATCGCACCCATCGAATTCTTGCGGAACAATCTTTTATAGAGTTACCTCGGTCGGCCAGAGTCGCTCATAGATCGCTGCCCAAATCAAGAGGTGTTCGGACGTTCGTAACTGATCTGCGCGGAAGCGGCAGCTAAGAGTGTTCGGACGGTAACTCGACCGCCTATCGACCCGTGCGAGCGTTGGTTTGTTCGTCCGTGTGTTGCATAAAAAGGGGCCTCTATGTGGTTTTCAGTGCCAGGAGGCGTCCGTTTGGAGGAATTTCGGTAATTTCGAGTGAACAAGGGTGGATGGCCTGATTTGAAAGCTTTTTCCTCGTCCCGGTCAGTTCCCATCCGACGGTCGCAGCAAATGAAACGAGAAAGCTCGGTGCTTTTAAGAAAGAAAAAAATAACGAAAAAGGGGTGCAACACGAGGACTTCCCCGGGGGTCGCCCATCCTAGTATTACTCTTGCCCAAGCACGCTTAATTGCGCATTTCTTATGGGATCCGGTGCATTGGTGCTGGGATGATCGCACCCATTGGATTCTTGCGGAACAAATGTTTCATTGAGGGTGAGCGGCCGTTGAGTTGGGCATACAGCACGCCAGCTCCAAAGAGATCGCAAGTTCGTAACTGGCAGCTCGGAAGCGGCGAGCTAAGAGTGCGTTACGGACGGTAGCTCGACCACCCTCATCGCCCCGTGCATGCAGGGGTTTCGTCCGTGTGTTGTATTAAAAAACGACCTCTGATGTGGTTTTCAGGGCCTGGACGCGTCCGTAGGGGAATTTCGGTAATTTCAAGTGAACATGGGTAGAAGGCCTGACTTGGATGCTTTTTCCTCGTCCTGGTCAGTTCTCATCTGACGGCCGCAGCAGAGGAAACGAGAAAGATCGGCGCTTCTAAGGAAGAAAAAAACAACGAAAAGGGGGTGCAACATGAGGACTTCCCAGGAGGTCACCCATCCTAGTACTCCTCTCGCCCAAGCACGCTTAACTGTGCAGTTCGGGTGGGATCCGGTGCATTAATGCTGGGATGATCGCACCCATTAGAATCTGGCGGAACAAATCTTTTATAGAGTGCACGCGGCTGCCGAGTCGCTCATACATCGCGCGAAATCTAAAGAGTTCGCAAGTTCGTAACTGACAGCTCGGAAGCGGCGAGCTAAGAGTTCGTTACGGACGGTAGCTCCACCGCCTTCATCGCCCCGTGCGAGCATGGGGTTTCGTCCGTGTGTTGCAGTAAAACGGGGCCTCTAATGTGGTTTTCAGTGCCAGGCGGCGTCCGTGGAGGAATTTCAGTAATTTCGAGTGAACAAGGACGGAAGGCCTGATTTTAAAGCTTTTTCCTCGTCCCGGTCAGTTCCCATCCGACGGCCGCAGCAAATGAAACGAGAAAGACCGGTGCTTTTCAGAAAGAAAAAAATAACGAAAAAGGGGTGCAACACGCGGACTTCCCAGGGGGTCACCCATCCTAGTACTACTCTCGCCCAAGCACGCTTAATTGCGTATTTCTGATGGGATCCGGTGCATTAGTGCTGGGATGATCGCACCCATTGGATTCTTGCGGAACAAACATTTCATTGAGGGTGAGCGGCCGTTGAGTTGGGCATACAGCACGCCAGCTCCAAAGAGATCGCAAGTTCGTAACTGGCAGCTCGGAAGCGGCGAGCTAAGAGTGCATTACGGACGGTAGCTCGACCACCCTCATCGCCCCGTGCATGCAGGGGGTTTCGTCCGTGTGTTGTATTAAAAAACGACCTCTGATGTGGTTTTCAGGGCCTGGACGCGTCCGTAGGGGAATTTCAGTAATTTCAAGTGAACATGGGCGGAAGGCCTGACTTGGATGCCTTTTCCTCGTCCTGGTCAGTTCTATCCGCTGGCCGCAGCAGATGAAACGAGAAAGATCGGCGCTTTTAAGGAAGAAAAAAACAACGAAAAGGGGGTGCAACACGAGGACTTCCCGGGAGGTCACCCATCCTAGTACTACTCTCGCCCAAGCACGCTTAACTGCGGAGTTCTGATGGGATCCGGTGCATTGGTGCTGGTATGATCGCACTGATTAGAATCTGGGGGAACAAGTCTTTTATAGAGTGTACGCGGCTGCCGAGTCGTTCATAGATCGCGCCAAATCTAAAGAGTTCGCAAGTTCGTAACTGACAGCTCGGAAGCGGCGAGCTGAGAGTTCGTTATGGACGGTAGGTCGACCGCCTTCATCGCCCCGTGCGAGTATTGGGTTTCGTCCGTGTGTTGCAGTAAAAAGGGGCCTCTAATGTGGTTTTCTGTGCCAGGAGCGTCCGTGGAGGAATTTCGGTAATTTCGATTGAACAAGGGCGGAAGGCCTGATTTGGAAGCTTTTTCCTCGTTCTGGTCCGTTCTCATCCGGCGGCCGCAGCAAATGAAACGAGAAAGATCGGTGGTTTTGAGAAAGAAAAAATAACGAAAAAGGGTGCAACACGAGGACTTCCCAGGGGGTCACCCATCCTAGTACTGCTCTCGCCCAAGCACGCTTAATTGCGGATTTCTGATGGGATCCGGTGCATTAGTGTTGGTTTGATCGCACCCATTGGATTCTTGCGGAACAAATGTTTCATTGCGGGTGCGCGGCCGTTGAGTTGTGCATAGAGCACGCCGGCTCCTAAGAGGTCGCAAGTTTGTAACTGGCAGTTCGGAAGGGGCGAGCTACGCGTGCTTTACGGACGGTAGCTCGACCACCTTCATCGCCCGTGCATTCATGGGGTTTCGTTCGTGTGTTGTATTAAAAAGGGGCCTCTGATGTGTTTTTCAGGGCCCGAGGGGTCCGTAGGGGAATTTCGGTAATTTCGAGTGAACATGGGCGGATGGCCTGATTTGGATGCTTTTTCCTCGTGCTGGTCAGTTCTTATCCGCTGGGCGCAGCAGATGAAACGAGAAAGATCGGCGCTTTTAAGGAAGAAAACAACAATGAAAAGGGGGTGCAACCCGAGGACTTCCCAGGAGGTCACCCATCCTAGCACTACTCTCGCCCAAGCACGCTTAACTGCGGAGTTCTGATGGGATCCGGTGCATTAGTGCTGGTATGATCGCACCCATTGGAATCTGCGGAACAAGTCTTTTATAGAGTGTACCGGCTGCCGAGTCGCTCATAGATCGCGCCAAATCTAAAGAGTTCGCAAGTTCGTTACTGACAGCTCGGAAGCGGCGAGCTAAGAGTTCGTTACGGACGGTAGCTCGACCGCCTTCATCGCCCCGTGCGAGCATTGGGTTTCGTCCGTGTTTGCAGTAAAAAGGTGCTTCTAATGTGGTTTTCAGTGCCAGGAGGCGTTCGTGGAGGAATTTCGGTTATTTCGAGTGAACAAGGGCGGAAGGCCTGATTTGAAAGCTTTTTCCTCGTCCCGGTCATTTCCCATCCGACGGCCGCAGCAAATGAAACGAGAAAGACCGGTGCTTTTAAGAAAGAAAAAAATAACGAAGAAGGGGTGCAACACGAGGACTTCCCAGGGGTCACCCATCCTAGTACTACTCTCGCCCAAGCACGCTTAATTGCGCATTTCTTATGGGATCCGGTGCATTAGTGCTGGGATGATCGCACCCATTGGATTCTTGCGGAACAAATGTTTCATTGAGGGTGAGCGGCCGTTGAGTTGTGCATACAGCACGCCAGCTCCGAAGAGATCGCAAGTTCGTAACTGGCAGCTCGGAAGCGGCGAGCTAAGAGTGCTTTACGGACGGTAGCTCGACCACCCTCATCGCCCCGTGCATGCATGGGGTTTCGTCCGTGTGTTGTATTAAAAAACGACCTCTGATGTGGTTTTCAGGGCCTGTACGCGTCCGTAGGGGAATTTCGGTAATTTCAGGTGAACATGGGCGGAAGGCCTAGCTTTTTTCTCGTCCTGGTCAGTTCTCATCCGACGGCCGCAGCAGATGAAACGAGAAAGATCGGCGCTTTTAGGGAAGAAAAAAACAACGAAAAGGGGGTGCAACACGGGGACTTCCCAGGAGGTCACCCATCCTAGTACTACTCTCGCCCAAGCACGCTTAACTGCGCAGTTCTGATGGTATCCGGTGCATTAATGCTGGGATGATCGCACCCATTAGAATCTGCGGAACAAATCTTTATAGAGTGCACGCGGCTGCCGAGTCGCGCATACATCCGCAATCTAAAGAGTTCGCAAGTTCGTAACTGACAGCTCGGAAGCGGCAGCTAAGAGGTCGTTACGGACGGTAGCTCGACCGCCTTCATCGCCCCGTGCGAGCATTGGGTTTCGTCGTGTGTTGCAGTAAAAAGGGGCCTCTAATGTGGTTTTCAGTGCCAGGCGGCGTCCGTAAAGGAATTCGGAATTTCGATTGAACAAGGACGGAAGGCCTGATTTGAAGCTTTTTCCTCGTCCTGGTCTGTCCTCATCCGGCGGCCGCAGCAAATGAAACGAGAAAGATCGGTGGTTTTGAGAAAGAAAAAACAACGAAAAAGGGGTGCAACACGAGGACTTCCCAGGAGGTCATCCATCCCAGTACTACTCTCGCCCAAGCACGCTTAACTGCGGATTTCTGATGGGATCCGGTGCATTATGCTGGTATGATCGCACCCATCGAATTCTTGCGGAACAAATGTTTCATTGAGGGTACGCGGCCGTTGAGTTGCGCATAAAGCACGCCGGCTCCACAGAGGTCGCAAGTTGGTAACTGACAACTCGGAAGAGGCGAGCTAAGCGTGCGTACGGACGGTAGCTCGACCACCTTCATCGCCCCGTGCATGCATGGGTTTCGTCCGTGCGTTGCAGTAAAAAGGGGCCTCTGATGTGTTTTTCAGGCACGAGGGTCCGTAGGGGACTTCGGTAATTTCGACTGACATAGCGGATGGCCTGATTTGGATGCTTTTTCCACGTCCTGGCAATTCTTATCCGCTGGCCACAGCAAATGAAACGAGAAAGATCGGTGCTTCTAAGAAAGAAAAAAACAACGAAAAAGGGGTGCAACACGAGGACTTCCCAGGAGGTCACCCATCCTAGCACTACTCTCGCCCAAGCACGCTTAACTGCGGAGTTCTGATGGGATCCGGTGCATCGGTGCTGGTATGATCGCACCCATCGGAATCTGGCGGAACAAGTCTTTTTAGAGTGTACCGGCTGCCGAGTCGCTCATAGATCTCGCTAAATCTAAAGAGTTCGCAAGTTCGTAACTGGCAGCTCGGAAGCGGCGAGCTAAGAGTGCGTTACGGACGGTAGCTCGACCGCCTTCATCGCCCCGTGCGAGCATTGGTTTCGTCTGTGTGTTGCTGTAAAAAGGGGCCTCTAATGTGGTTTTTAGTGCTAGGAGGCGTCTGTGGAGGAATTTCGGTAATTTTGAGTGAACAAGGGCGGAAGGCCTGATTTGAAAGCTTTTTCCTCGCCCCGGTCAGTTCCCATCCGACGGCCGCAGCAAATGAAACGAGAAAGACCGGTGCTTTTAAGAAAGGAAAAAATAACGAAAAAGGGTTGGAACACGAGGACTTCCCCGGGGGTCACCCATCCTAGTACTACTGTCGCCCAAGCACGCTTAATTGAGCATTTTTGATGGGATCCGGTGCATTAGTGCTGGGATGATCGCACCCATCGAATTCTTGCGGGACAAATGTTTCATGGAGGGTACGCGGCCGTTGAGTTGTGCATACAGCGCGCCAGCTCCAAAGAGATCGCAAGTTCGTAACTGGCAGCTCGGAAGCGGCGAGCTAAGAGTGCGTTACGGGCGGTAGCTCGACCACCCTCATCGCCCCGTGCATGCATGGGGTTTCGTCCGTGTGTTGTCTTAAGAAACGACCTCTGATGTGGTTTTCAGGGCCTGGACGCGTCCGTAGGGGAATTTCGGTAATTTCAAGTGAACTTGGGCGGAAGGCCTGACTTGGATGCTTTTTCCTCGTCCTGGTCAGTTCTCATCCGACGGCCGGAGCCGATGAAACGAGAAAGATCAGCGCTTTTAAGGAAGAAAAAAATAACGAAAAGGGGGTGCAACACGAGGACTTCCCAGGAGGTCACCCATCCTAGTACTACTCTCGCCCAAGCACGCTTAACTGCGCAGTTCTGATGGATCCGGTGCATTAATGCTGGGATGATCGCACTCATTCGAATCTGGCGGAACAAATCTTTTATACAGTGCACGCGGCTGCCGAGTCGCTCATACATCGCGCCAAATCTAAAGAGTTCGCAAGTTCGTAACTGACAGCTCGGAAGTGGCGAGCTAAGAGTGCGTTACGGACGGTAGCTCGACCGCCTTCATCGCCCCGTGCGAGCATTGGGTTTCGTCGGTGTGTTGCAGTAAAAAGGGCCTCTAATGTGGTTTTCAGTGCCCGGGGGCGTCCGTAAAGGAATTTCGGTAATTTCGATTGAACAAGGACGGAAGGCCTGATTTGGAAGCTTTTTCCTCGTCCTGGTCAGTCCTCATCCGGCGGCCGCAGCAAATGAAACGAGAAAGATCGGTGGTTTTGAGAAGGAAAAAACAACGAAAAAGGGGTGCAACGCGAGGACTTCCCAGGGGGTCACCCATCCTAGTACTACTCTCGCCAAGCACGCTTAATTGCGGATTTCTGATGGGATCCGGTGCATTAGTGCTGGTATGATCGCACCCATCGAATTCTTGCGGAACAAATGTTTCATTTGGGGTACGCGGCCGCTGAGTTTCGCATAACGCGCGCCGGCTCTAAAGAGGTCGCAAGTTCGTAGCTGACAACTCGGAAGAGGCGAGCTAAGCGTGCGTTACGGACGGTAGCTCGACCACCTTCATCGCCCCGTGCATGCATGGGGTTTCGTCCGTGCGTTGCAGTAAAAAGGGGCTCTGATGTGTTTTTCAGGGCCACGAGGCGTCCGTTGGGGAATTTCGGTAATTTCGACTGAACATAGGCGGATGGCCTGATTTGGATGCTTTTTCCGCGTCCTGGTCAGTTCTCATCCGCTGGCCACAGCAAATGAAACGAGAAAGATCGGCGCTTCTAAAAGAGAAAAAAACGACGAAAAAGGGGTGCAACACGAGGACTTCCCAGGAGGTCACCCATCCGGTGCATCAGTGCTGGTATGATCGCACCCATTGGATTCTTGCGGAACAAGTGTTTTATTGAGTGTGCGCGGCTGTTGAGTTGTTCATAGATCGCGCCAGCTCTAAAGGGTTCGCAAGTTCGTAACTGACAGCTCGGAAGCGGCGAGCTAAGCGTGCGTTACGAACGGTAGCTCGACCGCCCTCATCGCCCCGTGCATGCATGGGGTTTCGTCCGTGTGTTGTATTAAAAAACGACCTCTGATGTGGTTTTCAGGGCCTGGACGCGTCCGCAGGGGAATTTCGGTAATTTCAAGTGAACATGGGCGGAAGGCCTGACTTGGATGCTTTTTCCTCGTCCTGGTCAGTTCTCATCCGATGGCCGCAGCAGATGAAACGAGAAAGATCGGCGCTTTTAAGGAATAAAAAAACAACGAAAAGGGGGTGCAACCCGAGGACTTCCCAGGAGGTCACCCATCCTAGTACTACTCTCGCCCTAGCACGCTTAACTGTGCAGTTCTGATGGGATCCGGTGCATTGATGCTGGGATGATCGCACCCTTTAGAATCTGGCGGAACAAATCTTTTATAGAGTGCATGCGGCTGCCGAGTCGCTCATACATCGCGCCAAATCTAAAGAGTTCGCAAGTTCGTAACTGACAGCCCGAAGCGGTGAGCTAAGAGTTCGTTACGGACGGTAGCTCGACCGCTTTCATCGCCCCGTGCGAGCATTGGGTTTCGTCCGCGTGTTGCGGTAAAAAGGGGCCTCTAATGTTGTTTTCAGTGGCAGGCGGCGTCCGTAAAGGAATTTCGGTAATTTCGATTGAACAAGGACGGAAGGGCTGATTTGGAAGCTTTTTCCTCGTCCTGGTCAGTCCTCATCCGGCGGCCGCCGCAAATGAAACGAGAAAGATCGGTGGTTTTGAGAAAGAAAAAACAACGAAAAAGGGGTGCAACACGAGGACTTCCCAGGAGGTGACCCATCCCAGTACTACTCTCGCCCAAGCACGCTTAACTGCGGAGTTCTGATGGGATCCGGTGCATTAGTGCTGGTATGATCGCACCCATCGAATTCTTGCGGAGCAAATGTTTCATTGAAGGTACGCGGCGCTGAGTTGCGCATAAAGCACGCCGGCTCCAAAGAGTCGCAAGTTCGTAACTGACAGCTCGGAAGCGGCGAGCAAGGTTCGTTACGACGTAGCTCGACCGCCTTCATCGCCCCGTGCGAGCATTGGGTTTCGTCCGTGTGTTGCAGTAAAATGGGGCCTCTAATGTGGTTTTCAGTGCCAGGCGGCGTCCGTTAAGCAATTTCGTAATTTCGCTTGAACAAGGACGGAAGGCCTGATTTGGAGGCTTTTTCCTCGTCCTGGTCTGTCCTCATCCGACGGCCGCAGCAAATGAAACGAGAAAGATCGGTGGTTTTGAGAAAGGAAAAAAAAGAAAAGGGGTGCAACACGAGGACTTCCCAGGAGGTCACCCATCCCAGTACTACTCTCGCCCAAGCACGCTTAACTGCGGAGTTCTGATTGGATCCGGTGCATCAGTGCTGGTACGGTCGCACCCATCGAATTCTTGCGGAACAAGTCTTTTATAGAGTGTACGCGGCTGCGGAGTCGCTCATAGATCGCGCCAAATCTAAAGAGTTCGCAAGTTCGTAACTGACAGCTCGGAAGCGGCGAGCTAAGAGTGCGTTACGGACGGTTGCTCGACCGCCTTCATCGCCCCGTGCGAGCATTGGGTTTCGTCAGTGTGTTGCAGTAAAAAGGGGCCTCCAATGTGGTTTTCAGTGCCAGGAGGCGTCCGTGGAGGAATTTCGGTAATTTCGAGTTAACAAGGGCGGAAGGCCTGATTTGAAAGCTTTTTCCTCGTCCCGGTCAGTTCCCATCCGACGGCCGCAGCAAGTGAAACGAGAAAGGCCGGTGCTTTTAAGAAAGAAAAAAATAACGAAAAAGGGGTGCAACACGAGGACTTCCCAGGGGGTCACCCATCCTAGTACTATTCTCGCCCAAGCACGCTTAATTGCGCATTTCTGATGGGATCCGGTGCATTAGTGCTGGGATGATCGCACCCATTGGATTCTTGCGGAACAAATGTTTCATTGAGGGTGAGCGGTCGTTGAGTTGTGCATACAGCACGCCGGCTCCAATGAGATCGCGAGTTCGTAACTGGCAGCTCGGAAGCGGCGAGCTAAGAGTGCGTTACGGACGGTAGCTGGACCACCCTCATCGCCCCGTGCATGCATGGGGTTTCGTCCGTGTGTTGTCTTAAAAAACGACCTCTGATGTGGTTTTCAGGGCCTGGACGCGTCCGTAGGGGAATTTCGGTAATTTCAAGTGAACATGGGCGGAAGGCCTGACTTGGATGCTTTTTCCTCGTCCTGGTCAGTTCTCATCTGACGGCCGCAGCAGATGAAACGAGAAAGATCGGCGCTTTTAAGGAAGGAAAAAACAACGAAAAGGGGGTGCAACTCGAGGACTTCCCAGGAGTTCACCCATCCTAGTACTACTCTCGCCCAAGCACGCTTAACTGCGCAGTTCTGATGGGATTCGGTGCATTACTGCTGGGATGATCACACCCATTAGAATCTGGCGGAACAATCTTTTATAGAGTGCACGCGGCTGCCGAGTCGCTCATACATCGCGCCAAATTTAAAGAGTTCGCAAGTTCGTAACTGACAGCTCGGAAGCGGCGAGCTAAGAGTTCGTTACGGACGGTAGCTCGACCGCCTTCATCGCCCCGTGCGAGCATTGGGTTTCGTTCGTGTGTTGCAGTAAAAAGGGGCCTCTAATGTGGTTTTCATGCCAGGCGGCGTCCGTTGGGGAATTTCGGTAATTTCGATTGAACAAGGCGGATGGCCTGATTTGGATGCTTTTTCCTCGTCCTGGTCAGTTCTGATCCGCGGCCGTAGCAAATGAAACGAGAAAGATCGGTGGTTTTGAGAAAGAAAAAACAACGAAAAAGGGGTGCTACACGAGGACTTCCTAGGAGGTCACCCATTCTAGTACTACTCTCGCCCAAGCACGCTTAACTGCGGAGTTCTGATGGGATCCGGTGCATTAGTGCTGGTATGATCGCACCGATCGAATGTTGCGGAACAAGTGTTTTATTGCGTGTACGCGGCTGCTGAGTTGCTCATAGATCGCGCCGGCTCTAAAGAGTTCGCAAGTTCGTAACTGACAACTCGGAAGCGGCGAGCTACGCGTGCGTTACGGACGGTAGCTCGAGCGCCTTCATCGCCCCGTGCGTGCATTGGGTTTCTTCCGTGCGTTGCAGTAGAAAGGGGCCTCTGATGTGTTTTTGATGCCAGGAGGCGTCCGTTGGGGAATTTCGGTAATTTCGAGTGAACAAGGCGGATGGCCTGATTTGGATGCTTTTTCCTCGTCCTGGTCAGTTCTGATCCGCTGGCCGTAGCAAGTGAAACGAGAAAGACAGCGCTTCTAAAAAAGAAAAAAACAACAAAAAAGGGGTGCAACACGAGGAATTCCTAGGAGGTCACCCATCCTAGCACTACACTCGCCCAAGCACGCTTAACTGCGGAGTTCTGATGGAATCCGGTGCATCAGTGCTGGTATGATCGCACAGATCGGAATCTGGCGGAACAAGTCTTTTATAGAGTGTACGCGGCTGCCGAGTCGCTCATAGATCGCGCCAACTCTGAAGAGTTCGCAAGTTCGTAACTGACAGCTCGGAAGCGGCGAGCTAAGAGTGCGTTACGGATGGTAGCTCGAGCGCCTTCATCGCCCCGTGCGAGCATTGGGTTTCTTCCGTGCGTTGCAGTAAAAAGGGGCCTCTAATGTGGTTTTGAGTGCCAGGAGGCGTCCGTGTAGGAATTTCGGAAATTTCGAGTGAACAAGGGCGGAAGGCCTGATTTGAAAGCTTTTTCCTCGTCCCCGTCAGTTCCCATCCGACGGCCGCAGCAAGTGAAACGAGAAAGACCGGTGCTTTTCAGAAAGAAAAAAATAACGAAAAAGGGGTGCAACACGAGGACTTCCCAGGGGGTCACCCATCCTAGTACTACTCTCGCCCAAGCACACTTAACTGCGCAATTCTAATGGGATCCGGTGCATTAGTACTGGGATGATCGCACCCATTGGATTCTTGCGGAACAAATGTTTCATTGAGGGTGAGCGGCCGTTGAGTTGTGCAAACAGCACGCCAGCTCCAATGAGATCGCGAGTTCGTAACTGGCAGCTCGGAAGCGGCGAGCTAACAGTGCGTTACGGACGGTAGCTCGACCACCCTCATCGCCCCGCGCATGCATGGGGTTTCGTCCGTGTGTTGCCTTAAAAAACGACCTCAGATGTGGTTTTCAGGGCCTGGACGCGTCCGTAGGGGAATTTCGGTAATTTCAAGTGAACATGGGCGGAAGCCCTGACTTGGATGCTTTTTCCTCGTCCTGGTCAGTTCTCATCCGACGGCCGCAGCAGATGAAACGAGAAAGATCGGCGTTTTAAGGAAGAAAAAAACAACGAAAAGGGGGTGCAATACGAGGACTTCCCAGGATGTCACCCATCCTAGTACTACTCTCGCCCAAGCACGCTTAACTGCGCAGTTCTGATGGGATCCGGTGCAATAATGCTGGGATGATCGCACCCATTAGAATCTGGCGGAACAAATCTTTTATAGAGTGCACGCGGCTGTCGAGTCGCTCATACATCGCGCCAACTCTAAAGAGTTCGCAAGTTCGTAACTGACACCTCGGAAGCGACGAGCTAAAAGTTCGTTACGGACGGTAGCTCGACCGCCTTCATCGCCCCGTGCGAGCATTGGGTTTCGTCCGTGTGTTGCAGTAAAAAGGGGCCTCTAATGTGGTTTTCAATGCCAGGCGGCGTCCGTGAAGGAATTTCGGTAATTCGATTGAACAAGGATGGAAGGCCTGATTTGGAAGCTTTTTCCTCGTCCTGGTCAGTCCTCATCCGGCGGCCGCAGCAAATGAAACGAGAAAGATCGGTGGTTTTGAGAAAGAAAAAACAACAAAAAAGGGGTGCAACACGAGGACTTCCCAGGAGGTCACCCATCCCAGTACTACTCTCGCCCAAGCACGCTTAACTGCGGAGTTCTGATGGGATCCGGTGGCATTAGTGCTGCGGATTGATGCACCCATTGGATTTTCCGGCGGAACAAAATCTTTATAGAGCGTGACGCGGGGCTCCGGTTGGCGCATGCAGCGCGCCAAATTAAGAGTTCGCAGGTTCGTAACTGACAGCTCGGAAGCGGCGAGCTAAGAGTTCGTTACGGACGGTTGCTCGACCGCCTTCATCGCCCCATGCGAGCATTGGGTTTCGTCCGTGTGTTGCAGTAAAAAGGGGCCTCTAATGTGGTTTTCAATGCCAGGCGGCGTCCGTGAAGGAATTTCGGTAATTCGATTGAACAAGGACGGAAGGCCTGATTTGGAAGCTTTTTCCTCGTCCTGGTCAGTCCTCATCCGGCGGCCGCAGCAAATGAAACGAGAAAGATCGGTGGTTTGAGAAAGAAAAAACAACGAAAAAGGGGTGCAACACGAGGACTTCCCAGGAGGTCACCCATCCCAGTACTACTCTCGCCCAAGCACGCTTAACTGCGGAGTTATGATGGGATCCGATGCATCAGTGCCTGGTATGATCACACCCATCGAACTTTGCGGAACAAATGTTTCATTGAGGGTAACGCAGGCCGCTGAGTTGCGCATATAAAGCACGCCGGATCCAAAAGAGGTCGCAAGTTCGTAACTGACAACTCGGAAGAGGCGGAGTCTAAGCGTGCGTTACGGACGGTAGCTCGACCACCTTCATCGCCCCGTGCATGCATGGGGTTTCGTCCGTGCGTTGCAGTAAAAAGGGGCCTCTGATGTGTTTTTCAGGGCCACGAGGCGTCCGTTGGGGAATTTCGGTAATTTCGGCTGAACATAGGCGGATGGCCTGATTTGGATGCTTTTTCCACGTCCTGGTCAGTTCTCATCCGCAGCCCACAGCAAATGAAACGAGAAAGATCGGCGCTTCTAAGAAAGAAAAAAACAACGAAAAAGGGGTGCAACACGAGGACTTCCCAGGAGGCCACCCATCCTAGCACTACTCTCGCCCAAGCACGCTTAGCTGTGGAGTTCTGATGGGATCCGGTGCATCAGTGCTGGTATGATCGCACCCATCGGAATCTGGCGGAACAAGTCTTTTATAGAGTGTACGCAGCTGCCGAGTCGCTCATAGATCGCGCCAAATCTAAAGAGTTCGCAAGTTCATAACTGACAGCTCGGAAGCGGCGAGCCAAGAGTGCGTTACGGACGGTAGCTCGACCGCCTTCATCGCCCCGTGCGAGCATTGGGTTTCGTCCGTGTGTTGCAGTAAAAAGGGGCCTCTAATGTGGTTTTGAGTGCCAGGAGGCGTCCGTGGAGGAATTTCGGTAATTTCGAGTAAACAAGGGCGGAAGGCCTGATTTGAAAGCTTTTTCCTCGTCCCGGTCAGTTCCCATCCGACGGCCGCAGCAAGTGAAACGAGAAAGACCGGTGCTTTTAAGAAAGAAAAAAAAAACGAAAAAGGGGTGCAACACGAGGACTTCCCAGGGGGTCACCCATCCTAGTACTACTCTCGCCCAAGCACGCTTAATTGCGCATTTCTGATGGGATTCGGTGCATTAGGGCTGGGATGATCGCACCCATTGGATTCTTGCGGAACAAATGTTTCATTGAGGGTGAGCGGCCGTTGAGTTGTGCACACAGCACGCCAGCTCCAAAGAAATCGTAAGTTCGTAACTGGCAGCTCGCAAGCGGCGAGCTAAGAGTGCGTTACGGACGGTAGCTCGACCACCCTCATCGCCCCGTGCATGCATGGGGTTTCGTCCGTGTGTTGTATAAAAAAACGACCTCTGATGTGGTTTTCAGGGCCTGGACGCGTCCGTAGGGGAATTTCGGTAATTTCAAGTGAACATGGGCGGAAGTCCTGACTTGGATGCTTTTTCCTCGTCCTGGTCAGTTCTCATCCGACGGCCGCAGCAGATGAAACGAGAAAAATCGGCGCTTTTAAGGAAGAAAAAAACAACGAAAAGGGGGTGCAACACGAGGACTTCCCAGGAGGTCACCCATCCTAGTACTATTCTCGCCCAAGCACGCTTAACTGCGCAATTCTGATTGGATCTGGTGCATTAATGCTGGGATGATCGCACCCATTAGAATCTGGCGGAATAAATCTTTTATAGAGTGCACGCGGCTGCCGAGTCGCCCATACATCGCGCCAAATCTAAAGAGTTCGCAAGTTCGTAACTGACGGCTCGGAAGCGGCGAGCTAAGAGTTCGTTACGGACGGTAACTCGACCGCCATCATCGCCCCGTGCGAGCATTGGGTTTCGTCCGTGTGTTGCAGTAAAAAGGGGCCTCTAATATGGTTTTCAGTGCCAGGGGGCGTCCGTAAAGGAATTTCGGTAATTTCGATTGAACAAGGACGGAAGGCCTGATTTGGAAGCTTTTTCCTCATCCTGGTCTGTCCTCATCCGGCGGCCGCAGCAAATGAAACGCGAAAGATCGGCGGTTTTGAGAAAGAAAAAACAACGAAAAAGGGGTGCAACACGAGGACTTCCCAGGAGGTCGCCCATCGGAGTACTACTCTCGCCCAAGCACGCTTGACTGCGGAGTTCTGATGGGATCCGGTGCATTAGTGCTGGTATGATCGCCCCCATCGAGTTCTTGCGGAACAAATGTTTCATTGAGGGTATGCGGCCGCTGAGTTGCGCATAAAGCACGCCGGCTCCAAAGAGGTCGCAGGTTCGTAACTGACAACTCGGAAGAGGCGAGCTAAGCGTGCGCTACGGACGGCAGCTCGACCACCTTCATCGCCCCGTGCATGCATGGGGTTTCGTCCGTGCGTTGCAGTAAAAAGGGGCCTCTAATGTGTTTTTCTGGGCCACGAGGCGTCCGTTGGGGAATTTCGGAAATTTCGACTGAACATAGGCGGATGGCCTGATTTGGATGCTTTTTCCACGTCCTGGTCAGTTCTCATCCGCAGCCCACAGCAAATGAAACGAGAAAGATCGGCGCTTATAAGAAAGAAAAAAACAACGAAAAAGGGGTGCAACACGAGGACTTCCCAGGAGGTCTCCCATCCTAGCACTACTCTCGCCCAAGCACGCTTAACTGTGGAGTTCTGATGGGATCCGGTGCATCAGTGCTGGTATGATCGCAGCCATCGGAATCTGGCGGAACAAGTCTTTTATAGAGTGTACGCAGCTGCCGAGTCGCTCATAGATCGCGCCAAATCTAAAGAGTTCGCAAGTTCATAACTGACAGCTCGGAAGCGGCGAGCCAAGAGTGCGTTACGGACGGTAGCTCGACCGCCTTCATCGCCCCGTGCGAGCATTGGGTTTCGTCCGTGTGTTGCAGTAAAAAGGGGCCTCTAATGTGGTTTTGAGTGCCAGGAGGCGTCCGTGGAGGAATTTCGGTAATTTCGAGTAAACAAGGGCGGAAGGCCTGATTTGAAAGCTTTTTCCTCGTCCCGGTCAGTTCCCATCCAACGGCCGCAGCAAATGAAACGAGAAAGACCGGTGCTTTTAAGAAAGAAAAAAATAACAAAAAAGGGGTGCAACACGAGGACTTCCCAGGGGGTCACCCATCCTAGTACTATTCTCGCCCAAGCACGCTTAACTGCGCAATTCTGATTGGATCTGGTGCATTAATGGTGGGATGATCGCACCCATTAGAATCTAGCGGAATAAATCTTTTATAGAGTGCACGCGGCTGCCGAGTCGCTCATACATCGCGCCAAATCTAAAGAGTTCGCAAGTTCGTAACTGACAGCTCGGAAGCGGCGAGCTAAGAGTTCGTTACGGACGGTAACTCGACCGCCATCATCGCCCCGTGCGAGCATTGGGTTTCGTCCGTGTGTTGCAGTAAAAAGGGGCCTCTAATATGGTTTTCAGTGCCAGGGGGCGTCCGTAAAGGAATTTCGGTAATTTCGATTGAACAAGGACGGAAGGCCTGATTTGGAAGCTTTTTCCTCATCCTGGTCAGTCCTCTTCCGGCGGCCGCAGCAAATGAAACGAGAAAGATCGGTGGTTTTGAGAAAAAAAAAACAACGAAAAAGGGGTGCAACACGAGGACTTCCCAGGAGGTCACCCATCCCAGTACTACTCTCGCCCAAGCACGCTTAACT
>JAKOGI010004775.1:0-20871 GCA_029747015.1 Carnegiea gigantea | reverse complement strand
ACAGAGCATAACTTCCAGAATACTCGGCCAAATCACGCGTTCTTGGCTTGTTAGAAAGCCCTGGAAGTCTATGTTCCAGAATGGGCTCATTTGCTCAATTTGGATAAGCGGTTTGAAAGTTATGGCCCAAACAATGCAACTATCTCAGACTGGACTGGATCAGCACAACGTATCTTTGAGTGATATTTTGCCCAATCAAATGATGTCCAAATTAAAAAAAATTGGGCTTATTTTAAAGCTGACATCTTAAGCTTCAAAACCATGTGGAGCCTCAAGTTGTGGGTCCACGTTAGTTAGGCCAAAAGTGCACACAAAAATCGGGAAATTTCTGGATGAAGGCGGCACTACCTCTTCGGGCATGAACGCCAATTTCCGACAAAGTTTGGCAACTTCCTTGACCTCTTGAAGCTTGAGTGAATCCTCCTTGGGCTGAGCTTGATGGTCCTTGGGCTTCTCACGATGGTCTCCATCATTAGGGTTACTTTAGGTTGGGGAAGATGGGCTCCCAAAACCGGACAAAATCTGACCTGGAAAACAGTTTTGGACAGTTTGGCTTTAACAAAGGGTTTGGATGGGCAAATGACATCCAAATGGGCTGAAACTTGATTTATTGGGCAGCTAACTCTCCAATATTTCCAGAAATACCAAAAGTTTGGCTTTAAAGCCTCAGGTCATCAGGTCATCAAGGTCAGAAAGTCGGGCCATGTGCGGGATGAGCCCGGCAGAATGTAAGTGATCGTGTCTTGAGTGATTTCTAATCCTTGGAAGGCCTTTGTGACCTCTTGAGCTATAAGAACCCCTTGGGGCTGATCCCCATCATCCCCCCCAGCTTGGGAAGAGTTTGTCGTCAAACTTGGTAGCTCGTCTTCTTCATCAAAGTAGGGCCTCAAATCGGCTACATTGAATGTAGCGGATACTCCATAGTCACCGGACAAATCAACCTTGTATGCATTGGAATTGACTTTTTCAAGGATCTTGAATGGGCCATCCGAGCGTGGAAGAAGCTTGGACCTTCTTTTGCTAGGAAATCGCTCCTTTCTTAGGTGGATCCATACTAAATCTCCGGGCTTAAATTGGACTTCCTTGCGGTGCTTGTTTACCCGATCCTTGGTCTGATAATTGAACTTCTCAATTTTAGCCCTCACTTGTGCATGGAGCTCTTGGATTTCCTTTGCTCTCTTCTCGGCCTCCCAACTAAACTTGGTTGGGGTAGGGAGGGGTGTAAGGCCCATAGGTGTACAAGGGTTGAAACCATATACAACTTGGAATGGAGAAAGACCGGTGGCTTTGCTTGGCACTCGATTGTAGGCAAACTCGGCATGGCTAAGCAACTCATCCCAACCCTTTGTGCTCTTCTTGGCTAGGACCCTCAACAAAGTACCCAAGGTCCTATTGGTGACCTCGGTTTGGCCATCCGTTTGGGGGTGACATGATGTGCTAAATTTGAGATGAGTGCCCATCTTCTTCCATAGAGTGAGCCAAAAATGGCTCATGAACTTGCTATCCCGGTCGGACACCATGCTTTTGGGGATGCCATGGAGCCTCACGATCTCTTTGAAGTAGAGGCTTGCAATTTGAGGTGGCATCATGGGTAGTATGGCATGAGACAAAGTGTGCCATCTTCGAAAACCGATCAACTACCACCATTATGGAGTCCTTGTTCCGTTGTGTCCTTGGTAGGCCGGTAATGAAATCTAAACTCACATCCTCCCAAGGAGCCTTTGGGACCGGTAAGGGCGAGTAAAGACCTTGAGGCAAGACATGGCTTTTGGCAAGTTGACAAGTAGAGCACCTTTTAACATAATGCTCAACATCCTTGACCATCTTGGGCCAATAGTAGTGCTCCTTCAACATGAGTGAGGTCTTCTCAATGCCAAAGTGGCCGGCCAAAGCTTCTCCATGCACTTCTTTAATCAAAAGCTCCCTAATGCCTCCTTTAGGGATACATAACCGGTTTCCTTTGAATAAGAACCCCTCTTCAATGTGAAATGGACCATGGGGGTGCCGTGAGCATACTTCAAAGGTCTCCTTGAAGTCTTCATCCTTGGTGTACAACTCCTTGATCAATTCAAACCCAAGGACTCTTGAGTCAAGGGAGGAGAGGAGTAGATATCTTCTAGACAAGGCATCCGCACCCTTGTTTAAGTGCCCGGATTTGTGGTGGATCACAAAGTGGAAAGCTTGAAGATATTCCACCCACTTAGCATGCCTTGGGTTGAGCTTGTGTTGACCTTGTATGAACTTGAGTGCTTCATGATCCGAGTGGAGGATGAACTCTCCCCCCACCAAATAATGTCTCCAATGTTCCAAGGCCCTCACTATGGCATAAAACTCCTTGTCATACGTTGAGTATTTTCGCTTGGCCTCATTGAGTTTTTCACTAAAGTAGGCTAACGGTCGGCCTTCTTGTGATAGGACCGCCCCTATGCCCACCCCCGAAGCATCACACTCCACTTCAAATATCTTGGAGAAGCTTGGAAGAGTAAGTATGGGTGCACTAGTGAGCTTCTGCTTGACATCTTCAAAGGCGGCTTGGGCCTTTTCATTCCACTCAAATTTCTTGGATTTGAGAATCTCAGTCAAAGGAGCCATGATTGTGCTAAAGTTCTTGACAAACCTCCTATAAAAAGAGGCTAGACCATGAAAGCTCCTCACTTGGTGAATAGAGGAAGGAACCGGCCATTCCCGGATGGATTGAACTTTGCTCTCGTCCACTTGTATACCATGGGCCGAAACAACATACCCTAAGAAAACAACTTGGGGAGTGAAGAAGTGGCACTTCTCCAAGTTGCCATATAACTTCTCTTGGGAGAGCACATCAAGAACTTGTTGAAGGTGATTAGCGTGCTCCTTCTCACCTTGGCTATAAACCAAGATGTCATCGAAATAGACCACTACAACCCTCCCAATGAAAGGCTTGAGGACTTGATTCATTAGACGCATGAAAGTGCTTGGAGCATTGGTAAGGCCAAATGGCATGACCAACCATTCATATAGTCCCCCCTTGGTCTTGAATGCCGTCTTCCATTCATCCCCTTCATAGATTCGAATTTGATAGTAGCCACTTCTAAGATCAATCTTAGAGAAAATGGTGGCCCCATGCAACTCATCAAGTAGGTCCTCCAATCTAGGGATGGGATAGCGGTACTTAATAGTGATTTTGTTGATAGCCCGACTATCCACACACATCCTCATGCTTCCATCCTTCTTTGGTACCAATAAGGCCGGAACGGCACAAGGACTCAAGCTTTCCCGAATCATTCCTTTGGCCAAAAGTTCATCCACTTGTCTTTGGATTTCTTTTCTTGTGGATTCATTCTATAGGCCGGTTTATTTGGAAGGGTGGATCCGGGAATGAGGTCTATTTTGTGTTGGATGGTTCTTTGAGGGGGTAGGCCATGGGGAATTTCTTGCGGAAATACATGGTTATAGGCTTGGAGAAGAGGGATGAGGAGGGGATGGGAGTGAGTGACGGTTTCGGTTTCACCTAGGCCAAGTAGGAGCCACTCCTTGAATGACTCATACTCATGGTTTTCGGCCTTGAGGAGGTTAGTGAGTAGGATGTCTTTTTGTGGGGTTTCTTTTGGCTTGAGGAGTTGGGAAGGACGAATGGGGGTAAGGGTGATTTTCTTGTGGTCTAGGATGAAGGAGTAGGTGTTCATTCGGCCATCATGCATAACATTTCTATCAAAGAGCCACGGTCTACCAAGGAGTACATGACATGCATCCATGGGAATCACATCACACCAAATTTCATCCTTATAGTTCTTTCCAATGCTCAAAGAAACTAAACAACGAGATGAGACTTGGATACCTTTGCCTTGATTGAGCCATTGAATGGTGTATGGAAAAGGGTGTGGAGATGCCGTGAGTTGAAGCTTGTCCACCAAGGTCTTGGATGCCACATTTGTACAACTCCCTCCATCAATGATGAGGGAACATACTTTACCTCCTATGGTGCACCTCGTGTGAAAGATGGCCTCCCTTTGTTCATTCCCATCTTGAGTAGCCAACCCACTCAAAGCTCGCCTAACCACCAAGAGTTCACCTTCATCCGGGCCCTCCTCTACTTCTTCTAGGGCCTCATTCAAGTACAACTCCTTTTCTTCTTCCATTTCTTCTTCAAAAGATGCTTGGTACTCGGCTAGGGTGACCACTCTCTTGTTTGGACATTCGGATGCAAGATGTCCAAGGCCTTGGCACCTGATGTACCTGCCGATGGTCCAAGCTAAAACTCAAATTAAGAGTGAAAGCTTACAAACCAAAGGTGGATACAATCAAGGGAAAACCAAGGAAAGTGGACACATAATATGATGGTTGTGAAGCATCAAACATGTGAGGGAGGAATGGAACTTAGAATCAAGGGATTCTAAGTAAAAATCAAAAGGGAACTATGATGTATATGTGGGTGGAAAGTGATCCAAATCAAACTCAAATCAAACTTAAGCAAAATGAAAAGAGAGAAAGATGCGAAAGATGAAGAATATCACCAAACAGGATAGAGATGGATAGTGCAAGACTTTGAGTATGAGATAATCCTTCCGGAGCCACTCACACCTTGGTCTTGGGCTAATTCCCTTCACTCTTCTGAGGAATCACTCCAAAGAAAAGAAGGAGAACCTAGAACACCACTTGAATTAGCCAAATTCAAGATATAGAACTAGGAATTTTTGGGACACAAATGAGAATCACTCTCAAAGGTGCTTGAATTACTCTTGAAAATGCCTTAGAAATCTGATCTACAATGCTCACACGCCCCCCTTTATATAGGCTCAGCAAAAGACAACAAAAGGACTCAAATAACTCCTAACAATTAAAACTAGTAAAATGAAAAGACTAAGATAAATGGAAAGACACATCATAAAAGGGTGGGGGAGGTTACAAGGAATATTCTAGGATTTCTTAGCTGATTACACCAATCTAGAAGGCTCCAAAACGTGCACAATGTCAGCCACACAATCACATGTAACCGAAGACTCTTCATATTCCCAGAATTAATCCTTGCAGCTGCCTCAACTTCAACAGAGCATAACTTCCAGAATACTCGGCCAAATCACGCGTTCTTGGGCTTGATAGAAATCCCTGGAAGTCTAGTTTCCAGAATGGGCTCATTTGCTCAATTTGGATAAGCGGTTTAAAAGTTATGGCCCAAACAATGCACCTATCTCAGACTGGACTGGATCAGCATAACGTATCTTTGAGTGATATTTTGCCCAATCAAATGATGTCCAAATTAAACAAACTTGGGCTTATTTGAAAGCTGAAATATTAGAATTCAAAAGCAGATGGGCCCTCAAGTTGTGGGTCCACGTGAGCTTGTCTAAAAGTGGTCACAAAAAATCGGGTTCCGTAGGGATGAATTCGGCACCAAATTTCTAGCAATGCTTAACCTCTTTTTGACCTCTCCATATTGTCGTGAGTCTTTGAACTCACTTAATAAGACCAAATAAGCACACTTCCAAGCATGATCTTTTGGACTTGAATAAAAATGATGCATATGGAAATATGCATCATACTCCCCGAGTTGTTTTGAGTTTGTCCTCAAACTCAAAGGATTGGCAAGCTTCTCATGAAGGGGGTCGCGCTTACAATATGGGAGCTTTTGGGGAAGGAGGTCACAGGGCATCACCTCTAGAGAGATATAGAAGAGGGTGAGGGGAGGATGATAAAACGGGTCATACCTGGTGAGGAGAAGAGGCGGAAGTGGGAAATCTTCTTTGGGGGCAAGGGTTTGGGAAGGATGAATGAGGGTTAAGGCTTGTCGGTCCTTTTGTGGCTTGGGGGGTTGGGAAGGTTGAATGGGGGTTAAGGTGAATTCTTCTTGGGTCAAGAGTTGCTCAACTTCTTCAATAACCCCACATGCCTCCAACTCGGGTGCTTGGAGTTCGGTAGGGCGTACTTCTTGAATCAAGAGTTGTTCAAACTCTTCAGCAACCCTACATGGCTTCATCACTTCAAGGTCTTTAACTACATGCTCTTCAATTCTTGGGGTTATGCTCAAATTCACCTCATTATCTTCTTGGCACCCTTCTTGGGTGAAGGATTGCTCAATTTCTTGCACAATCTCTTCTTGCTTCAACTCGGATCTTTGGCCTCAAGTTCAAAGGTCTCTTCATCACCACAGTCACCAAAAACAAGAGGTAGGTCAACTAGGCTTGAAGCTTTTTCTCCAAGGATCTCTTCATCTTTGTTGGAGCTAAGTTTCTCCAAATAAAAGAAGGAAGTAGAGCTAGAGTTACAAGCACTCATTGGAGTTCCCTTGTTGAAATGGACATTTTTAGAAGAGGAATTAAAGCCGTTTACCTCAAAGGAAAGAAAAGGATGCTTGTGTAAGTAAGAGGTTGGAGCAAAAGCATCCATTAATTTACCTCTTAACTTAACCCATGTTGTGATCTTACTTTTTCCTCTCTTCTTTCTGTTATACTTGTACTTTTCCCACCATTCAAGCGCATGGCCTCGGAGCTTCTCGATAACCACCTTAAACTTCTCTTGCTCATCAATATTGTAGCGAGTGAAGACTTAATCCACTTTGGAAATCCAGTAAGGAAAATCTTCTTTTTGGCCACGAAACTTTGGAGTTTCAAGGATGACCATCTCCTTTTCAATCAAAGCAATCTCTTTTCTCAAGTTCCCAAGAGAAATCATGTGATGGAGACCATCGTGAGAAGCCCAAGGACCATCAAGCTCAGCCCAAGGAGGATCCACTCCCCATTCCTCAAGCCCCTTGGGAAGATATTAGCCTGGATTTTATCACGGGTTTGCCTAGAACCCAAAGGAACAAAGACTCCATTATGGTGGTTGTGGATCGATTCCCCAAGATGGCGCATTTCATCCCTTGCCACACCACTAATGATGCTACTCAAGTGGCTAATCTTTACTTCAAGGAGATTGTGAGACTACATGGCATTCCAAAGAGCATGGTATCTGATCGGGACTCCAAGTTTCGTAGTCATTTTTGGCTAACTCTATGGCGCAAATTGGGTACTCAACTCAAGTTTAGCACTACTTGTCATCCCCAAACTGATGGCCAAACTGAAGTCACTAATAGGACTTTGGGTACCTTACTTCGAGTCCTAGTGAAGAAGCATTTGAAGAATTGGGATGAGTTGCTACCACATGCCGAGTTTGCATTCAATCGAGTGCCTAGTAAGTCGACCCAACTCTCTCCATTTCAAGTTGTGTATGGCTACAATCCCAAGAGTCCCTTGGATCTTGTTCCCATTCCAACTCCCACAAAATTTAGTTGGGAAGCTGAAAAAAGAGCCAAGGAGATCCAAGATCTTCATGCAAGAGTTAGAGATAACATTGCCAAGGC
The DNA here is from genome assembly GCA_029747015.1 of Carnegiea gigantea. Taxonomy (NCBI): domain Eukaryota; kingdom Viridiplantae; phylum Streptophyta; class Magnoliopsida; order Caryophyllales; family Cactaceae; genus Carnegiea; species Carnegiea gigantea. The sequence goes on along the minus strand of JAKOGI010004775.1, from coordinate 13,556 downwards.
TAATGAAAGAGCCATGCAAAGCGCCAACAAGCATCGCAAGGAGGTACATTTTCAACCAGGAGATTTGGTATGGATTCACATGAGGAAGGAGCGTTTCCCTTCAAAGAGAAAATCTAAGTTGATGCCGCGTTCCGATGGTCCATTTGAAATCCTTGAGAAGGTTGGGCCCAATGCATACAAGGTTGATCTACCTGGAGATTATGGAGTTTCGGCTACCTTCAATGTCTCCGATCTTAGCCCCTATTTCGATGATGAGCCCCTTCCTAGTTTGAGGGCAAACTTTCACTTACCCGGGGGGAATGATGGAGACCATCGTGAGAAGCCCAAGGACCATCAAGCTCAGCCCAAGGAGGATTCACTCAAGCTTCAAGAGGTCAAGGAAGTTGCCAAACTTTGCCGGAAATTGGCGTTCATGCCCGAAGAGGTAGTGCCGCCTTCATCCAGAAATTTCCCGCTTTTTGTGTGCACTTTTGGCCTACCTAAGTGGTCCCACAACTTGAGGCTCCACATGGTTTTGAAGTTTAAGATTTCAGCTTTAAATAAGCCCAAGTTTATTTAATTTGGACATCATTTGATTGGGCAAAATATCACTCAAAGATACGTTGTGCTGATCCAGTCCAGTCTGAGATAGGTGCATTGTTTGGGCCATAACTTTCAAACCGCTTATCCAAATTGAGCAAATGAGCCCATTCTGGAAAATAGACTTCCAGGGCTTTCTAACAAGCCCAAGAACGCGTGATTTGGCCGAGTATTCTGGAAGTTATGCTCTGTTGAAGTTGAGGCAGTTGCAAGGATTAATGCTGGGAATATGAAGAGTCTTAGGTTACATATATTTGTGTGGCTGATATTGTGCACGTTTTAGATGCTTCTAGATTGATGTAATCAGCTGCAAAAATCCTAGAATATTCCTTGTAACCTCCCCCACCCCCTTTTATGATGTGTCTTTTCATTTTTCTTAGACTTTTCATTAGCTAGTTTTAATTGTTAGGAGTTATTTGAGTCTTTTGATTGTCTTTTGCTGAGTCTATAAAAGGGGAGGGGCATGTGAAGCTAATCATTCAGCATTGTAAGAGATTTCCAAAGTAATACAAGCACCTTTGAGAGTGATTCTCATTTGTGTCTCAAAATTCCTAGTTCTATATCTTGAATTTGGCTCATTCAAGTGGTGTTCTAGGTTCTCTTCCTTTTCCAATTGGAGTGATTCCTTGGTTAAGACAAGAGAATTAGCCCAAGATCAAGTCATTGAGTGGCTCCGTGAAGGATTATCTTAATTACAAGGTCTTGTTTATCCTTGTTCTTTTTGTTATTATTCTTCAAACCATCTCAAACTATCTTCCACCATATTCACTTTTCTTTGGTTGATTCTTGTTTAGTTTGAGTTTGAGTTGATTTGGTTCACTTACCACCCACATCTACATCATCATGATGGATGAAAGTGATGGAAGGTTGTAAGGAGAAGAACCAACTCACACTTGCCACAAAGTGAAATGCTTGAAAACAAGAAGAAGGAACACAACAATGGAAAGGAAAACAAGAGTTTGGATAATCAAGTGACCTTGCAAGGGATAATCCGAGGAGCCACCCTTGGAGAACACTTGGGCAATCTCTTTGTATCAACTAGTTACAGAATTTAATCACCTTCTAGTTGAGAGAAAGAGACCTAGAGACCCACTTGAGTTGCCAAGCTCAAGATATAACACTAGGACTTTGTTTTTGAGAGAGTTTGAAAACTCACAACTTCATTCATTCAAAAGTGGCTTACAAGTGAGAGCCCCATCTGGTTTTTATGCAAGTATGGCCGACCCCCTCCCCTTCTAAGCAGCAAAATCAATAGCTAGGTACATTTGGGGAAGAGTTACACATCAAATCAACCAATGCTAGCTAAACACCTCACTACCTAGCTTAAGCTACTTCATTAGGGCCATAATGCCTCCTAAATGATGTGTCAAGCTTACAATGGTCCTAAAATGCAGCAAAGGTGAGTCATTAGGCAAGTGGGCAAGCAAAAACCAAGGGAAATCAGCCCCTTGTACCGGCTAGAGACAAACCGGTTAAAAGGGTGTTTTCCTTGTCCTTTTGGCTGGATAATTCCAACACAAGGGGGTGCTTTGGATGGGATTTGAACCCTTGACTTGATAAATATTTATGTCCCCTTTCACGCTACAAAATTTCAGAAAGAGTGGACTTAAGTTGGTGGTCCAATTTCTTCCTTAATTCGGATGCTGCTGTTTTGGCGCCCAGCCTGCGCACTTGGAAAGATCTTGCTGATTGACTAACCAAACAACCTCCAAACCCTTTGCAACTTGTTTTATTGGATTCCTAACATCTTAAACTTAAAGAGAGAGGGCAAGGCAGTCATTCATCCCCTCACCTTCAAGTCCCAAAAGATGCACAAAACCGGGCCAATTTCTGGTTGAATCTGCCCATGTTCCGTCCGAATGCTCTATGACTTCCTTGACCAAGGCATGGATGTTCTTGACTTCCTTGGGGCTTGAGGGGGTGTGTGGAGTTGCTGGTTGTGCATTTGGAGTTTGATCATGATGGTCACCATCATTCCCCCCAGCTTGAATGGAGTTTGACCTCAAACTCGGCAACTCTTCTTCTTCATCATAGTATGGGCTTAAATCAGCCACGTTGAAAGTGGCGGACACCCCATAGTCTCCGGGGAGGTCTATCTTGTATGCATTTGGGCCAATCTTCTCAAGGACTTCAAATGGCCCATCCGATCTTGGTAATAGCTTGGATTTCCGCTTGCTTGGGAATCTTTCTTTTCTTAAATGGACCCATACTAGTTCCCCGGGCTGGAAATGAGCTTCCCTCCTCTTCGTGTTGGCATAGAACTTAGCTTGCTCATTGAACTTTTCAATTTTTTCTCTCACCTTAGCATGAAGCTCTTGGACCTCCTTTGCTCTCTTTTCGGCTTCCCAACTAAATTTAGTGGGATTAGGAATGGGAACAAGATCAATGGGAGTCCGTGGGTTGTTGCCATACACAACTTGGAAGGGTGAGAGGCCCGTGGCCTTGCTTGGGGCTCGGGTGAATGCAAACTCCGCATGACAAAGGAGTTCATCCCAACTCTTAATGTTCTTCTTTACCAAGACCCTAAGTAATGTGCCCAAAGTGCGGTTTGTTACCTCGGTCTGGCCGTCCGTTTGGGGATGGCATGAGGTGCTGAATTTGAGACTAGTACCAAGCTTCCTCCATAATGTGAGCAAAAAATGACTCAAGAACTTAGTGTCACGATCGGACACCATACTCCTTGGTATTCCATGCAACCGCACAATCTCTTTGAAGTAAAGATTGGCCACTTGTGAAGCATCAAAGGGGGTGTGACATGCTACAAAGTGGGCCATCTTGGAGAATCTATCAACCACTACCATGATAGAGTCCTTGTGCCTTTGAGTTCTTGGTAACCCCGTGATGAAGTCCAAGCTAACATCTTCCCAAGGCCCTTGAGGAACCGGCAAGGTAGGTGTAAAGACCTTGAGGCCGTATGTGATCCTTGGCAAGTTGGCAAGTAGAGCACCTTTTAATGAAGTGCTCCACATCTCTTGACATCTTGGGCCAAAAGTAATGCTCCTTAAGCATAGAACAAGTCTTCTCAATTCCAAAATGGCCGGCTAGAGCTCCCCCATGGAGTTCTTGAATCAAAAGCTCTCTAAACCCACATTTAGGAACGCAAAGTCGGTTTCCCTTGAAGAGGAATCCGTCCTCTAGGTGGAAAGGACCGTGGGCATGGCTAGAACACTTTTCAAGAATGGTCTTGAAGTCTTCATCTTGGGTATACATAGCCTTGATGCACTCAAACCCAAGTACCTTGGATTCAAGAGTAGAGAGTAAGAGATATCTTCTTGACAATGCATCGGCCCCTTTGTTCATTTGGCCGGATTTATGGTGGATCATAAAGTGAAAGGATTGCAAGAACTCTACCCACTTGGCATGTCGTGGATTGAGCTTATGTTGTCCTTGGATGAACTTCAAGGCTTGATGATCCGTATGGAGGATGAACTCGCCTCCAATCAAGTAATGCCGCCAATGCTCCAATGCCCTTACTAAAGCATAGAACTCCTTGTCGTATGTAGAATACTTCCTCTTGGCATCATTGAGCTTCTCACTAAAATAAGCAATGGGCCTCTTCTCTTGTGACAACACGGCCCCAATGCCAACACTGGATGCATCACATTCTACCTCAAAAACTTTGGAAAAGCTAGGTAGTGCAAGGATGGGTGCACTAGTAAGCTTCTCCTTGATTTCTTCAAAGGCATGTTGGGCCTTCTCATTCCACTCAAAGGGCTTGACCTTGAGGATCTCGGTCATGGGTGCCATAATTGAGCTAAAATTGCTCACGAACCTCCTATAAAAGGAAGCCAAGCCATGGAAGCTCCGGACTTGTTGGATAGACATGGGGGTAGGCCACTCACGGATGGCCTTGATCTTCTCTTCATCTACTTGGATGCCTTCGGCCGACACCACATATCCCAAGAACTTCACTTGAGGAGTGAAGAAGAGGCACTTCTCTAGGTTGCCATAAAGTTGCTCTTGTGCCAAGACACTTAAAACATCATGCAAGTGCTTGGAATGCTCTTCTTCTCCACGGCTATACACCAAAATATCGTCGAAATACACAACGACATATCTCCCAATGAATGGCTTAAGAACTTGGTTCATTAGCCTCATGAATGTGCTAGGTGCATTAGTCAAACCAAAGGGCATGACAAGCCACTCATATAGGCCACCCTTGGTTTTAAAAGCCGTCTTCCATTCATCCCCGTCAAAGATCCGTATTTGATAATAGCCACTTCTTAGATCAATCTTTGAGAATATAGTGGCCCCATGGAGCTCATCTAGCAAATCCTCCAACCTTGGGATGGGGTACCGGTATTTGATGGTGATTTTGTTGATAGCTCTACTATCAACACACATTCTCATGCTCCCATCTTTCTTGGGCACAAGTAGGGCCGGGACGGCACATGGACTCAAGCTCTCACGGATCAAGCCCTTGGCTAGGAGCTCATCCACTTGTCTTTGAACCTCTTGTGTCTCTTGAGGGGTCATGCGGTAGGCCGGTCTATTTGGGAGTGTGGCCCCCGGGAAGAGGGCGATTTTATGTTGGATGGATCTTTTGGGGGGTAAGCCATGAGGGATTTCTTGTGGGAAGACGTGGGCAAAGGCTTGTAGAAGTGAGGTAAGTAAAGGATGGGGAGATTCCTTTACCTTGGCCGGTTCTTGGCCTAAGAGGATCCACTCTTTAAAGTCTTCGAACTCATGGAGTTGAGAGTGGAGTAGGGTGGTGAGAAAGACATCCAACTTGGGATTGTCTTGAGGGTTCTTTTGTGGGCTAGGCTTGAGGGGAGTGAGGGTGATTTTCTTGTTGTCTTTGGTGAAAGTGTAGGTATTCTTTCGACCATCATGCATCACCCTTCTATCAAAGAGCCATGGTCGGCCCAAAAGAACATGACAAGCATCCATGGGCACTATGTCACACCATATCTCATCTTTATATGTCTTTCCAATGGAAAAAGTAAGTAAACATCGAGTAGTAATTTGCAAACCCTTACCTTGGTTGAGCCATTGAATGGTGTAAGGATTTGGGTGAGGTGTGACCGGGATCTTGAGTTTGTCCACCATGGTTTTTGAGGTCACATTAGCACAACTTCCCCCATCGATGATGAGAGAACACACCTTGCCACTCACGGTGCACCTTGTATGGAAGATGCTCTCCCTTTGCTCCATGTTGTCTTGAGTAGCAATCCCACTTAGAGCCCTTCTAATCACTAGTAGTTCCCCTTCATCCGGGCCCTCTTCTACTTCTTCTAACATTTCGGCCATGTACATCTCCTTTTCTTCTTCATTTTTCTCTTCCTCAACCTCTAGCTCCTCTAAGGACTCCTGATATTCGGCTAGAGATACCATTCTCTTGTTTGGACATTCGGAAGCGTAATGTCCAAGACCTTGACAACGAAAGCATCGAACCTTGCTAGTGGGTTTTGGTGGTGGCTTGGAGGGAGTTTGTGGGGAGGCTATTTGAGGGGGTTTCGGGTTTGGGGGTGGAGAAGGTCTTTGTGGAGTGAATGGGGGCTTTTGAAAGCCATAGGGCCGTGGGGTAGGCTTAGAGATGGGGTTCTTGCCTTTGAGCTTCTTTTGTTTTTCTACCTTGTGAGCTAAAGCACTCAACTCATCAAGGGAGGTGTAAGGGTGTAATTCCACTACATAGGCAATTTGTTCATCAAGCCCACTCAAGTAACGAATCAAGGTTTGGGAATCATCTTCCCTCAAATCACACTTTAGAAGAAGTTGTTCAAAGTCCCTAGTGTACTCCTCTACCCTCTTTGAACCTTGTCGGAGGTGGTGGAGTTTAAGGAAATTGTCTTGAAGATAGTGTGGGGGTAAGAACTTGGCTTTAAGTTTGGATTTCATTTGCTCCCAAGTCTTTATCTTACTTTTCCCCTTTCTCTCCCTCTTGGACACAACATTAGACCACCATATGGAAGCATATTTACGGAGTTTCAAGGCTACTAGCTTTACCTTTTTGCTTTCCGGGATGCCCTTGTATTCAAATACTCTTTCCACCGTTTGAAGCCAATCAAGGAAGATGTCCGGGTCTAGTTGCCCTTCGAACTCCGGAATGTCGACTTTAAAATCACCAAAGTTTCGTCCTCTTGACCTTTGATGTCGTTGGGACCTTGGTGCAAGCTCCCCTTCACTTGAGTCACTACTGGGGTTACTTCCCTCGGAGTCATCCGAGTCGTGATACTTGGTTGAGCTCTTTGAGCTCCATAAGCCTCTCTTCTTTTCTTCCATAAGTTGTCCTAGTTGCTTTTGGAGGTACTTCAGTTGAGCTTCTACCTCGGCTTTCTCCCTCAAAGCTTGTTCCGCCACTTGCTCGGGTGTGAGACTAGAGGACATTTTGGCTTTGGAAGGAAGGACGAGTGTTTTGGGACGGAGAGAGGTTGGCACGGTCGTGCTAGTAGGCACGGTCTGACCGTGCTGAACTACTGCCAAAGACGTGCTGGACTGAAATGGCGGCACGGTCGTGCTCAGGTGGCACGGTGTGCCCGTGCCAAGTTTCTGGTTGGGCACGGCTGAAAATTTGGTGAGGATGTGTTTGGGCTGTTTTGTGAGTTTGGGTGTTTGGAATGTATTTGGGCAAGGAAGCTTGGCCAAGAAAGATAGCCTAAGCTCTGATACCAATTTGATGGAAGGTTGTAAGGAGAAGAACCAACTCCCACTTGCCACAAAGTGAAATGCTTGAAAACAAGAAGAAGGAACACAACAATGGAAAGGAAAACAAGAGTTTGGATAATCAAGTGACCTTGCAAGGGATAATCCGAGGAGCCACCTTTGGAGAACACTTGGGCAATCTCTTTGTATCAACTAGTTACAGAATTTAATCACCTTCTAGTTGAGAGAAAGAGACCTAGAGACCCACTTGAATTGCCAAGCTCAAGATATAACACTAGGACTTTGTTTTTTTGAGAGAGTTTGAAAACTCACAACTTCATTCATTCAAAAGTGCTTACAAGTGAGAGCCCCATCTGGTTTTTATGCAAGTATGGCCGATCCCCCTCCCCTTCTAAGCAGCAAAATCAATAGCTAGGTACATTTGGGGAAGAGTTACACATCAAATCAACCAATGCTAGCTAAACACCTTACTACCTAGCTTAAGCTACTTCATTAGGGCCATAATGCCTCCTAAATGATGTGTCAAGCTTACAATGGTCCTAAAATGCAGCAAAGGTGAGTCATTAGGCAAGTGGGCAAGCAAAAACCAAGGGAAATCAGCCCCCTGTACCGGCTAGAGACAAACCGGTTAAAAGGGTGTTTTCCTTGTCCTTTTGGCTGGATAATACCAACACAAGGGGGTGCTTTGGATGGGATTTGAACCCTTGACTTGATAAATATCTAAGTCCCCTTTCATGCTGCAAAATTTCAGAAAGAGTGGAGTTAAGTTGGTGGTCCAACTTTCTCCTTAATTCGGATGCTGCTGTTTTGGCGCCCAGCCTGCGCACTTGAAAAGATCTTGCTGATTGACTAACCAAACGACCCCCAAATCCTTTGCAACTTGTTTTATTGGATTCCTAACATCTTAAACTTAAAGAGAGGGGGCAAGGCAGTCATTCATCCCCTCACCTTCAAGTCCCAGAAGATGCACAAAACCGGGCCAATTTCCGGTTGAATCTGCCCGTGTACTGTCCGAGTGCTCTATGACTTCTTTGACCAAGGCATGGATATTCTTGACTTCCTTGGGGCTTGAGGGGGTGTGTGGAGTTGCTGGTTGTGCATTTGGAGTTTGGTCATGATGGTCCCCATCAGAAAGCTTAAGGGTTCTTTGTGGGTTCTGTGTTTAGGCTAGAAAAAGGCTATTTTGGAGAAGAGGAGGGAGGGCACGGTCGTGCAAGGGGCACTGGGGAACCGTGCTATGCTTCGACTTGAGGAAATGCAGAAAAGTATAGTGGCACGGTCGTGCTTGGTGGCACGGGGGCACCGTGCTGCTTCTCTGGTCTTCGAGACTGGGTTTGCCGGTTTGTGCCTTTTTTTTTGTTTTTCTGTTTTGGCTTTTTGGGATGTATTTGGGTGTGATGTGGGTCACTTAAAAACCGTGGCTCTGATACCAATTGATGTATATGTGGGTGGTAAGTGATCCAAATCAAACTCAAATCAAACTAAGCAAAATGAAAAGAGAGAAAGATGGGAAAGATGAAGAATATCACCAAACAGGATAGAGATGGATAGTGCAAGACTTTGAGTATGAGATAATCCTTCTGGAGCCACTCACACCTTGGTCTTGGGCTAATTCCCTTCACTCTTCTTAGGAATCACTCCAAAGAAAAGAAGGGAGAACCTAGAACACCACTGAATTAGCCAAATCAAAGATATAGAACTAGGAATTTTTGGAACACAACTGAGAAGCACTCTCAAAGGTGCTTGAATTACTCTTGAAAATGCCTTAGAAATCTGCTCTACAATGCTCGCACGCCCCCCCTTTATATAGGCTCAGCAAAAGACAACAAAAGGACTCAAATAACTCATAACAATTAAAACTAGTAAAATGAAAAGACTAAGATAAATGGAAAGACACATCATAAAAGGGGTGGGGGAGGTTACAAGGAATATTCTAGTATTTCTTAGCTGATTACACCAATCTAGAAGGCTCCAAAAACGTGCACAATGTCAGCCACACAATCACATGAAACCGAAGACTCTTCATATTCCCAGAATTAATCCTTGCGGCTGCCTCAACTTCAGTAGAGCATAACTTCCAGAATACTCGGCCAAATCACGTGTTCTTTGGCTTGATAGAAAGCCCTGGAAGTCTAGTTTCCAGAATGGGCTCATTTGCTCAATTTGGATAAGCGGTTTAAACGTTATGGCCCAAACAATGTACCTATCTCAGACTGGATTGGATCAGCATAACGTATCTTTGAGTGATATTTTGCCCAATCAAATGATGTCCAAATTAAACAAACTTGGGCTTATTTGAAAGATGAAATCTTAAGCTTCAAAAGCACATGGGGCCTCAAGTTGTGGGTCCACTTGAGCTTGTCCAAAAGTGGTCACAAAAATCGGGTTCCGCAGGGATGAATTCGGCACCAAATTACTAGCAAAGCTTAACCTCTTTTTGACCTCTCCATAGTGTCGTGAGTCTTTGAACTCACTTAATAAGACCAAATAAGCACACTTCCAAGCATGATCTTCTTTGACCCTTTTCTTCTTTGAAATTGGACTTGAATAAAAATGATGCATATGGAAATATGCATCAAACTATGAGATATCTTCAAGGGGATTGTGTTGGACATATGAAGGGTAGAAGATAACCAAGCTAAACATGAAGCAAACAAGAAAAAAACCACACTGCAAGGGTGGTACGGTCGTGCACTTAGGCACGGTATGGCCGTGCCATATTGCTGCCAAGCATGGCCGGTTTTGTGGTGTTTCACGGTTTGAGTTTGGCTTTGTGTTTGTGTGGAAAGCTAAGCCAAAGGGGCTATCCTTAGCCTTGCATCAGCATGGTAATGGATGAATGAAGGTTTGTAAATGTATGGAATGAAGGAGAATTAAAGATAATAATTCACTAACTCAATTTAAGCTAGCAAATCTTCCTTCACTTCTCTTTGAATACTTGAAGATTATCAAGGTAGTTGGATAGTGCTAAACTCAATGTTTGGATATAGATATCACCACCAAACTGAAGTTTAGAGTCTTTAACCTTGGATTAAGATACAGAAACACCCCTTGATTCAAGATTAAAACCTACTTGATCACCACCTTAATTGACTAGATTAAGGATAAGCAAGTTGGAATTTGGTTGCACTAAGGCATGAAAGCACAAAGCTCTCAAAGGGGTTTTCTTTCAAAATCTGATATCTGTTACAAGGGGGGCCGTGTGCCTTTAAATAAGCAAGCTAGCAGCCACACAAGCACACACCTCACCTTTCCCTCCTAAGGAGGAAAGGTATTAAGAGCTAAACAAGCTGATTTGGGCTAATCTAAAATACAAGCTTGCTTAAACTAGTCTAATACATTCTAAACATGAAGTAAAACATTATTAATACTTATTATACATTAATCTACTCATAAACAAAGCTTAAACATGCTGATTTGCTTGCTGAATTCCTATTGGACAGCCGTAAAGTGCCTTCCCCTTTTCGGCTCACCAATCAGATTGCGTGGTGCTGTTTTCTCCTTTGTTTTCTCATTGGTTCACACATTTCAAAGCCTTCTCAGCAGCAAATTATTGTGTTTCTAGCAAGCCTTGGACGTGATGTGATGTAGGCAAGCAACCAAGCAGCTAGGAAAACCCACTTGAGAAGGAAAAACACCTCATGCTTAAACCGGGTTGTGCTGGCAGAATGCAGGGTCTGATTGCAGGCCACGTTTCCCAGGGCAAACGTGGTCATAAGTTGTCTTGCCACACATGGTTGGAAAGCTTAAGAAGTCCTCTAACAGCTCCAAGTGGAATTACTCAAGTTGGAGTTCATTTGCCTGATGAAAATATCAAAATGGCTAGGCTGGTCTGAACTGAGTCTCAGTCTGCACGGTTTGGAAGATTGACCTGGTTCTTCATCTTCCACTTGACTTAACTTGCTTTTATCACTTGGACCACATAGCTAACGTCTTGGGGACCAAAAATATGTAAAAATACAAGACTTATACCAAAATATAGCGTAAGAAATGAAAAGAACAAAACCGGATACTTTCTGACCCTGCTGGACAGTTTGTATATCTTGGGTTTATTAGCTAATTTGAGAGGGCAAATGAAGTCCAAATGGGATGAAACTTTTTTGTTGCAAAGCTGACTTCTTGAACTTTAATCCCAATGCAAAATATTGGACTTAAACCTTAAAGGGTTTGACGTAATTAACCTCTCAAAACCGGGTTTGCTACTGAAAACAAACCTGACCTGCTGTTTTAGGTCCTTAAACAAAAACAAGGATGAATTATTCACCCTTTAATCACCAAAATGAAATTACCTAGCTTGATTTGATTTTTTAAATCAAAGGGCATGGAGGGATCTCCATCATCCTCCCCTTGTTAAAAACATTTGTCCTCAAATCAATTTAGGTAATTACCTCCTCTTCTTGATTCATTGTATGGCTGAAACAAAATCAACCATTCGAATAACTTGCCTTTGCTCTTGGAGGCTCTCTTCTTGTCAAGTCCCTTGCTGATTTGGATGTTGTATATGGGGGACTCTTTGAACATGTCATAAACCACTTCCTCACTTACTCTTAATTCAAGATTAGGAGTTGTAAGTAATGGCCTTGAATGCTTTTGACAGAAGGTTTGTTTGAGTGCTTTGGGTGGGGGTGGAGGGGGTGAAAGTTTTGATGGTTCACCAAAAGGAATGAAAAGATGGTTATGATGGTTCTTGTCTTTTGGTGGATGGTGGGTGACTAAGGTGAGTATTTCACCTTCTTCCGCCTCAAGCTTTTCTCTTCAAATGTATTCCCATCTTTCTCTTCTCGATCCTCCTTTTCTTCCTCCTTGATTTCCTCTTGTTCATCTTCATGTTCATCAAACTTGGGAGGTAAGTTGATGGTAACCTCATTAACTTTGTGACTTTGAACTATCTCTGGTGAAACAAAGGGCTGATTGGATTTTCTTCTTTCTTCAAACCAGAGGGCGAGTAGATCAAGTTCTCTTTCTTGGTGTTGCATTTCCCAGTTTATTTCTTGTGTTCTGAGGTCAAATGCTTCAAGCTCTTTTTGTAGTTTGAGGATTTTTCTAAGGGACATATCTTTCCCAATTCTCATTGCGAAAGTGGGTGTTTTGAGGGAATGAATTTGGATTTGTGTTTTGAGGAGCTTTGGGCGGGTGGATGGCGTGGGTTTCAGGCCAAGTTCTGAACTTGCTCTGATACCAAATATGATGTACCTGCCGCGGGTCTAGGCTAAAACTCAAATTAAGAGTGAAACCTTACAAACCAAAGGTAGATACAATCAAGGGAAAACCAAGGAAAGTGGAGACATAATATGATGGTTGTGAAGCATCAAACATGTGAGGGAGGAATGGAACTTAGAATCAAGGGATTCTAAGTAAAAATCAAAAGGGAACTTTGAGATATCTTCAAGGGGATTGTGTTGGACATATGAAGGGTAGAAGATAACCAAGCTAAACACGAAGCAAACAAGAAAAAACCCACACGGCAAGGGTGGCACGGTCGTGCACTTAGGCACGGTATGGCCGTGCCATATTGCTGCCAAGCATGGCCGGTTTTGTGGTGTTTCACGGTTTGAGTTTGGCTTTGTGTTTGTGTGGAAAGCTAAGCCAAAGGGGCTATCCTGCCTTGCATCAGCATGGTAATGGATGAATGAAGGTTTGTAAATGTATGGAATGAAGGAGAATTAAAGATAAGAATTCACTAACTCAATTTAAGCTAGCAAATCTTCCTTCACTTCTCTTTGAAAACTTGAAGATTATCAAGGTAGTTGGATAGTGCTAAACTCAATGTTTGGATACAGATATCACCACCAAACTTAAGTTTAGAGTCTTTAACCTTGGATTACAAGGCAAGGGATTACAAGTTAACTCTCCTTACACTTGCCAAAGAAATGGAAGCAAAAGAAAGGTAGGCGTGTGAAGATGGGAGAAGAACAAGTTGATAGAACAAGTGCCTTCAAGAGATAATCCAAGAAGAGCCACTCTTGTTAAACACTTGGGCAATCTCTTTAGATCAATTAGGACACAGAAACACCACCTAATTGAGATAAAGAGACCTAGACACCACTTAAGTTGCCACACTTAAGATATAGAACTAGGATTTGGGAGAGACAATGCTCAAGCTTGTATTCAATTTGACAAAAGGCCCTTACAAAAGGAAGAGAGGGGGTATTTTGATGGAGACCATCCCACCAAACCTTCAAAAGCCATTGCCAATGATCCATCCCCCAATAGGGAGTCCAAGAAGGCCAAAGGAGTTCATGCCATAGTCAGAAAACGTATGCACAAAGAAGAAAGTGAACTGCCCAGTTCATACTGTTTCTGACCCGGTTTTGTTTCTCTGTTGGAGCAAAATGCAGAGGGGGAAATTTCCTGCACGCACCACCCCCTTAAAG